>JARACY010000419.1:0-96473 GCA_029255725.1 Scrobipalpa atriplicella
TAGCGCGCGTGAATGATTATAGCCGGACGGCCAGCCACAACTCTAGGAATCATTATGAATACGGAATACCTACAGATTATTGTTTTTTTAATTTTTTGAGTTGTATTTTTTAATATTATATGGGCTCCTTTTACGTTACTGAAACACCCCCTAAGCTATGGCACGCAATTAAATTAACACCCTGTATATGTGATTATGATGTTAATTTGATTGTTGTATCTTTGTCCCCAGGAAATCGAACACTGCTACTACCACGGCACAGTGAAGGACTACCCTGGCGCGTCAGCCGCTTTCCACACCTGCAACGGAGTGTCAGGGGTCATTCACATCGGCAACGAGACCTTCGTCATCCACCCCTTCTACGGGGGTGATCTATCGGTCAGTGATAGTTTACTATAGATCAGGGTTTCTCAAACTTATACTCCGCGAACCCCTATTAAAGTTCCCCAGATAATAGTTCTTTTCTTGCCTGGGTAAATGTAGGTAAGTTTCAAAAAGAAATGTAGAAAAGTGGTTCTTGTGATTGATCAGCATTTTTCTTGTCGCAAATTAAGTCATTTCAGAAATAAAATTGAACATATTTGAAATCTTTCAATACACAAATCTTTTCGCGAACTGCCATCTGTCAATTGGCGAACCCCTAGGGGTTCACGTACCTCAGTTTGAGAAACCCGGCTTTAGATTATATCCACAGCACATCAGGCAGTTATAGTCAGTCTACCTTAGGCACGTGACATTTGTCCAATGATAACCATTTCTTTTTCGGTCAGTCGCGGTGCATTCGGTAGGTATTTGTAATTATATCGAGATTGTTTTAGTTGAAAAAAAAAACGAAACAATGAAAAAGTTTTATTTTAGCAGTACTATCAGTTTTACTTTAAAATATCGTTCTATTCATTGCAAATCGATGAGCTGTTTTAATTGGCAACACTTACTGGCTATAAATTAAAAACAAAAGCGACGCCCATTTTTATGGAGTTGTAAATCTTTTTGTGACGTCATCGTTTAGCCTCGTCGCCGTATTTCACACTTACAATAGGGTTGCCAGCAATAGGTGCAAAAGCCACAATAGATCTTGAAAAGGTCGCATAGTAAGTCCATATTAAGTCATTTTCTGCCAAGATAGAACAGAAAGGGACGGCAATATAGACGGACTTATTTTGATTTAAGTTGAGCTCTTACCAAATCGACATCAGTGATTATAGATGAAAAGAACCATTAGGAGCAACACTTATTACTGAATAATATTAGCAATATCAGGTGCCAGTTTCAAGAAACTACTAGGTACTTAATTACAAATTACTGTTACTATTTGTAATTTTTGTACATTTCAGAGCAAGCAATATTACTGCGTCGATTTTATGCGGTTATATATATAACCCGTCATCAACGTAATGATGAATATACAGTAAATAGTAGTTTTAAGAAATATGCCCCAAATTTTCAATCAAATCTGGAGAGGGTCAGACTTTTTTGTTGTTTGGAAGTCCAAATAAGAAAATATGTATATTAGAGGATAAATTCTTTTCTATGAGGGATAAAGTTTTGTTTTAAAGGTTCAGGATAATTCGGATAATCTGACTGACCAGTCAAGTTTCCCTTACATGTGGCAGCCCTAACTTCAGCTTAATTAAGTTATCCCGCGTAAAATGTTTTACGGCTCTCGCCAAACCCAATTATAAACAAGTATACATCATTTCAGGGGTCGGCAGAGTGAAGAGGGTCTGATTCCGGTTAAAACCTTAGTTTTTGTTCAAGATGTTATATTACTTAATGTATGTTTACGACTGCTGTGAGTTAAATGATTGGACGTGTGATAAATGGTGTGTAATTTCTGTTTGGTATTGTATATTTTTACATACCATTAAATTAAAAGACGAATTATTTGTAATGCATTTTGTCAACTATGTTGTAGGATCATAAAAATAAATGCTCATGCATTACAACCTTATTACGACAAAATAATTTTAAACATTCGTTTAAGAACTTTTATGTTTATTTGCATTTTTAAATGACTGTCATCAGTTATGTGAATTACGACTTTGTGACGAGAAATAAACCTTTTATGGGCGGGTATGTTTAATTATACCTACTTTATTATCTTTATTAATTTAATATATATTTAAAAACTAAATAAAATCAAATGTTATAAAAGCCCTGACTATGCCTAAACTACTTAATTTCATGTGTACCTGAATCATGTAGATGTAAAAATATTATAAAGAAACATGGGTTGAAATACTATGATTATAGCAGTTTGTTCTTTCACAGAGTATATTTTAACATGCTCGATACAATTATTTATAGAACCTACTCATCAAGGGATATGTACTTGATTTCATTTATGTACTCGTATGAAGGCAATAAATCCACTTTATTATTTGGTTTCCAAGAAGGGACCAAAATAGATACTGCGAGTGCGAGGTAATAACATAGATGTAATACCAAATGGGTACATTATTATACTTAATATTACACGTGTATTATACAAAGTGTAACATTAAGGGTATATGCTTTGAGAAATGTGTGAATCTACCCATGAAACTGAACAACTTTCCCTAAGGAACATAAGTCGAAATACAAAAAAAAAAAAAAAAACTTCCCATACTAAATGAGCTATCAGCTGATGCATTTTTTATGGAAGGTCAAAATTTATTTTTCGTTTTTCGACCTATGTTCCTTAGGGAAAGTTGTTCAGTTTCATGAGTAGATTCACACATTTCTCGATGCATATATACCCTTTCTGTTACACGTTGTACATATTCATATTCATTTGTTATATAACCGCACAATATCATAGTAAGTACGTACCTACTGTGTTTGTACGTACAAATTCGTATAAACATAGTATGTACGTACATTGGTACATACAAAACAAACCCTAATCATGCATTTCAGAAAGAACACTCCACTCTGTGATATAGTCAAAATTATCTTCATATTCAAGTATTAGCATTTCACCCGCGGCTGAATGAGTTTTCCGGTATATTTTCCTGCTGTAAAAATCCTATGTCCCATTCCAAGTTTGCTTGCTAAGTTTCATTACGTTCCATACAGTGGTTTCGTCGTGAAAGAAGGACAAACAAACACACTTTTGATTTATATTATAAGTATGGAAGTATCTAGGTACTATAAACTTCCATGCTGGATTGGGATAGAAAAACATAGAATGTACCAGCTGCATCTCCTCCCGGGCATGCTATAAAAACCAGAAAAAGGATACGAGGGTGTCAGTATATTGTAATTTAGGCGATGGGCTGACAACTTGTCACTGCAGCAAAATGCAGATGTATCTTAATCAACCCTCAAAACTTGTCAGACTTGGCGGAACGACCTTTGTTTAGGTCGTTGCTGCTCTGTCTACCCCATTAGGGATACAGGCGTGATAGTGTGTATGTATGGAAGTATGGATTAAGCTTAATTCCCAATATATCTTGTCAAATTACGCTAATATGTAATTTGAAAGCCAATCGACCGCCTGTTGTTAATTACTTACATAATTACAAAGTAATATCACCTAATTACTTAATTACAACGTAATTAGTTTTCGACATGTATTGGCGATATTCATAAAGCTGATGTTCGTTTCATGTTGGTTAGTTTAGTTACACTAATTGTTTTTCGCATAGCTAATTATATTATAGTTAATTAAAAAAATTAAGTGCGTATTCTGATAATGAAACTGAACAATATTCCTTACATACCTAATAATAGTTTTAAGTACTTAAGACACTTAAGTAGTAAACTTGGTAGGTTTAAGTAAGTACAAAATTAATTGGGCAGTAACAGAACATTACTTACATTTATACCTTCCCTTCACCTAACCTTTACGAAGTCCTTCATATAATGATATCAACAAGACCTTTCTCCTTTAGAAATTATAAATCGCCTATCTGTCCTGTTTATGGGGTCCCTGAGACCCCAACTAAATAAATAAAGGAAAACACAATTCTCTTAAATTAACCACCTCATCGCACATTAATAGGGAGGAGATGATGTTACTATTATCGATACTATACAATGCCGACTCTGTTAAATAAAGAATAAGGCTAGGAAGAGAGAAGAGAGAGTTACATAATGATAAATCTTAGTGCCATAATTCATCTTTTTTTTTCTGGAAAGTTCCTACCACAATATTTCCGACGGCAAAGAAGCACTCATAAAAAAACCCTTATCACTTCCCAAAAACTAGCACATCCCTTACAAACTATTATTACGTAGCAGCGACAAAAAAACAGGATCTTACTCCACTAATGTCCCAATTGTCGATTAATCTTGCTTCTTTGTCGTGGCGGCCATTGTTCGAGCGGGTGGACGCGTAGATAAGACCCGCTATTGTTTAGGACCCGGTTTCGCCCAGTGCAACCTAAAGGTTCGGCAGTGGTGGGTAAATTCTCTCGGTTTTCGAGGACAGCTCAATCAATTGACGCCTTGAGAATGTTGATGTCTTAATCAATATTTTAAGTAAGGTCATTTCATAAAAAATTAAGATAAAATCCATACATAGAATACTATTACTTTCATCTTGGACTGAGAGTAATGAAAACATTTATTCTTTTGCATACTGTAGAAATCACTAAAACAGAAAGCCGAAGGTTTCAGTCTATTGTTGTTATGACCGTTGTTGTTATAAAAACTCTGACATCAGTGTACATTTACTTGTAAACAAGTAAGTAAGTAAGTAAGTAAAAACTCTTTATTGCACACATTAACAAATAACATTCAAACAAAAACAAAAATGAATAAATGTGCACAAAGGCGGTCTTATCGCTGGCAGCGATCTCTACCAGACAACCCTTGTGTAGAGGAGAAATTAAAGATGGCAGAATAGTGCTATGAGTACTAAAGGAAAAACTTTAACAATATATTAAATACATAAGTTTTATAAATAGTAATACATGTGTAAGTACATATAATAATATATATAATATTTTATAATACATAAAATAAATACATATATACTACTACTACTATACTAATAGGTAAATAGTATACATACATTACATATTATAATACTACTTAGTACCATTGGGCATAAACCGTCAACACAACACTAGCGGCGATTACAGATAATTACCTTGTGGCACAACACTATGACTGCTGTCACTAGTTTTCGCGCGTGAGCGCGCGACTCGAGTGTGAATGTGAAATAAAGTAATTTTATTACGTTATGTGGTTATGTGAAGACAGTAGAAAGTGTGTAATGTTGATGAATAGTACATATATTAACAATATTACTTGCAAACTGACTTTAATAGGTAATGCTGGTGAACCTTTACCTTGAAAGTGGGTAGTGATTTACAGTGACGTATTTAACAACACAATAACCTACAAAAAATAGTAGCCACATGTGATAAAAAAAGACCAAGTCCTATTTTACTATTACGAGCACCATTGCATTTCATCTTTGCAAAACCTTTCACCCCAGGCCCCAGGTCAGAGTAGTGTGCGCGAAATTCCGTCATCACTTCTCCCGTCAACTTGACATTTGTCTGTGCCAACGTAATCCCCTCATCCCTTTTGGGATATTTTAGACCCCACGTGCTCTGAGAATCTCTTTGGAAATCCAAAGTTAGGGTTATTTAATACAGGATTACTTTGTTTGGCACTATTTGTTTAGATTACTTGTTTATTTTAATAATTAATACAGAAACACCGATTTTCCATAGAATATAATCTAGCAATATTGCAAAATACGTTTCAATTTACCAAGCAAATATAAATTCTTATTATAGATTTAAAATTAAGTAAGTGAACGTTCATTTTATTTCACAAAATGTTTTTCCTCATCAAAGGGTAAATTTAAAATTTGAGCAGTAATTTTGTAAGATAAATAGTACTGAAAATCTGGTTCATTAATTACTTGAAATTGATACGAGGTGTTTTATTACGGCGTTAAATATTGTTATTAAAATCTTTAACATTGATTAACATTAACACGATGAATGATATAATTTGAGTGACATATGAACCTATAAACAAATCGATGAAAAACGCCACCACATTGATAAATATCACAACCATAATTTTGTTGCAAATTTTAATTAGTTCGTTGTATACTTCACACGGTTCAAATAACTATAACACAAAATGCCAAGCAACAGACTGGAAGCGAAGCATGCTTTCCAAGACGTCTCTGAAGTTTCTTACAAGTCCGAGCTAAGAGCGCTGGACCGTGTTGCAAACTTGGCTCCACCACTGCTGCGCCGCAAACCTTAGAATAGTTTCGTAGTACGTGGGGTCTAGTCTTCGGTGGTTAAGCTTGGGATTTATAAAATTAATAATGTAATTAGACTAATAAATTCTTACTCGTCGAGAAGCGGTGAGAAACGTTTTGCTTTTCTTGTAAGTATGTTTTGCACTAAAAAGCGTGCATAAAATATTCTGAAATATTTAGTATCATTCAATACAAAAGAAATGAAAAAACAAGAATTTCGGTCATTTTTGTCGCATAAAGGTATGGTAGCTCAGTTGGAATTCCAAGTAAGTACGTAGATTCAAATCCTGCCTACGTTGAAATTTTAGTTTTTTTTTCTTTGTCATATTATAGCTGCTTCTCTACATGCTCATAGCGTAGTTTAACGGAATTTTCATCGAAAATTCAACATAGTCATCTCTAAAATAGTTTCCCGGACGGTACATTTAACGACTAACTAAAGAGTTTTATTTATGTTTAGTCACTTCCGGTTTGCGGGTGAAAGTTGTTAATTGCAAGTCACTAGTTTCTACTGATTAATGGTAAACATTTACTGTTTTGACACTTTTTGGTGTTCTATTTTTGAAATAAAGTATTTTTTTACGGCTCGTGTAGTTCTATTAAGCGTAATTTGAATTGTGGAAAAATATTATTAAGTTTATTTAGGCGCATAGCAAATAGGAAGCGGCGCGGTGCCGGTGCGTCGTTTTTGTATGGAAACTTCAAATCAAAGCTGCGCTGCGCAGACGTAAATTGCATACAAAATCGGCGCACCAGCGACGCACCGGCACCGCACCGCTTCCTAAATGCCATGCCCCTTAGGCGAAAAGAGTGCTCTGCCCCTTACACAATAAAAATTGTAGGTAATTTCCAACAATTTTTTTTTTATCTGAAAGAGATTTTTTTATCTGTCACACCGAAATTAAGCAAGCAAAATTAAAATAACAATAACAGATTGTAGAGGTACAAAAACTCTAAGCAAATTCTTAAATTATTTCTTTTTCAAATATAAGAGCAGGTATCTTGTCTGTGGAAAAATCGCCATTCTGTTCGGTTTTGTAAAAGCCAAATTATTTCTAAGCTGTAATAATTTTCATTAAATCATTTTTTTCTGTTCAGAGTGATTTATGATAGAGACAATGAGCTTAAATTATATCATAGTCACATAGCATGAATTCTCCAGCAAAAATAACATCAGGTGAAACAAATAATAGCGATGACGTCACACCACCCGATCTCAGCCCCCTGTCTACACAACAAGTTGGAACAATTAGTGTTCCATACAAACATCTCATACACATCCTTCCTGTTTGTGAGACGTTTTGTCCAAGGGATTAACAGTTAAGAGGATTATGTTTGGAAGGATGTTTTGATGCGAATAGGAACTGGATGCTTAGGAATGGTGCCGATTCTGGGGAACATAATTCCCATACTGTCCTGAGAACATCTTGAAATAAAATTAGAAACGTGACTAAAAATCGGGACTGTGGCAATATATTTTAAATAACAAAATAATCAGCCGCCTTCAGGTTTCTTGTGGAAAGACATACGCATTGAAAGATGTTTTAATTTCACTTGCTTTAAATAAAATATACTTCTATTAGAACTATACTATACAGTTATTAATAAATCTTAATTATGCCTATTGTTATTAATATATTCTTAATTATGTATTTTTGAAAATCCATTTACTTACTTAAAACAAAAAAAAACCTTAAATAAACTGTTTTCTTAAGATTTTTTGAAGATCAGAATTCGCTGTTTGCTCAAGAAATAAGCTTTCTGTGCAAGCTCATTCTCACTTTGCAGCAATCTCAAATAACCCGTTGCCCTGATTCAAGCTCTTCGGAGCATGCTACTAAATTTCCTTCAGAAACTGAACGCTGAGGAAATCCTAGTAAGAAAATGTTAGGGGTTGCTTTGTCAACGAAACTGAACAACTTTGAACAGGAAATTATTTCTACTGTTTCAGCAAATATCATTTTTTTTGGCTTTCCCATACAAATTGTCTAATCGAGGTGGGCCTTATGTATGGGAGCGCCATACCTTTTTTTTTTCATTTCCTGAAAGAATTTCCTGCTGGAAGTTGCTCAGTTTCGTTTCTTGTACGCTGTTCCTCCGTATGAACCGCTGATCGCAATAGGAAAGAAGAAATGAAAAGTGTTCAAAAAAGCAAGTAGCTATACATTGAGTAGATATAAAAAATGTTTATCATACCTACAGAATTATCATTGAATATACTGGTACACATATGTGCTGTGTCAGGACCAAGAGGCGGCAAATTCTTTCTTTTTCCGAGGGTAATTTAGACTTTGGTATAGAACCCTAAAACTCTACTGTTAAATACGAACCAGAATTGGCTACTTTCCAACTAGTCAAATCAGCAACTTTTTATGAAATGTCAAAAACGCTTTTTTGTATGAAAATAGTAAATTATGACGTCACATTTTAGTAAATATTGACTAATCAAATCAATAACTTATACAACGTGTAACAGAAAGGGTATAAGCATCGATAAATGTGTGAATCTACCCATGAAACTGAACAACTTTCCCTAAGAAACATAGGTCGAAAAACCAAAAAATAAATTGTGACCTTTCATACAAAATGCATCAGCTGATAGCGTATTTAGTATGGGAAGTAAATTTTTTTTTTTCGTATTGCGACCTATGTTCCTTAGGGAAAGTTGTTCAGTTTCATGGGTAGATTCACACATTTCACGATGCATATACCCTTTCTGTTACACGTTGTATACTTTTAATTCGATTGTTAAAATCGAAATGTGCATTTTTTTTTAAATGATGAATGAAATCTACAATATTTTTAGCCATCAGTTTTAAGTATAAACGTTTTGAATTTTTTAAGCTACCCAGTCAAGTACCCAATTCAAACTAAGACCCGATTCAAGAGAGAACTAGGTTTACTTAAGAAACTGCACGCGTAAGAATCCCCGGCGAGGTCCCGTTTGCAAATGCATGTAGAAACGACCAGACGCGAACTGTGCATGTACAACTCAGAAGTGTTGCTCAACCACTCATAAAAACTATCGATAAAACAAAAATATCGTCGCATGTATCGTTGTTGTTGGAAATGTCGTCACAGCACCCTATCCTATAACGTAGTTATGCTTCCGACCCCGTGAAATACGGGATAAGGCTAGGGAGATGATGATGATTGTAATTTTAAATTTTTTTAGGAGTGTGTGATATTTTTAAAACATATAAATAAAAAAACTAAAGGTACACTTGGGTGGGATGTGACCCCACAATATTCGGCGTACCGTGCCGACGCTCAAACCAACTGAACTCGTGATATTGTCAGGATTTTCTTTATTCTTTCGATAACCCAATATATCGCAGCACATCACTACACTTACCCGACCAGTACAGACGTAATGCAGTGAATGCGGACGTGGCGATGTCCTCCGGTTATCCGGGACGTGCCAGTGAGCCGGTCTGATCCGAACCGGTTTATTAATTCCATCGATAACCCAATATGTCACAGTACATCACTACACTTACCCGCCCGGTACAGACGTAATGCAGTGAATGCGAACGTGGCGATGTCCTCCGGTTATCCGGGACGTGCCAGTGAGCCGGTCTGATCCGAACCGGTTTATTTTGTACCGGACTACGTTAACAGCTAACAAAATTGTTTGCTGTTTTTTATATGTTTTAGATTTTGAAACTGTTGAATCTACGGGTATTGAGGGTTTTCTGAGTTTCAAAAAACAAATCCTTATTAAGAAATGTTTTTTTTTTAGAAAATCGATGGGCTGACTACCTTTCACTAAAGCAATGTCAGATCTTCTGGACTATTGAGGGTTATTTTACCTCAAAACTTGTCAGACGTGGCAGAACGACCATTGTTTAGGTCGCTGACGCTCTGCCTACCCCAATAGGGAGCAGTACCTACAGGAACCGTAGTCAACTTATTTTTATTAGCTAAATTTCTGCTTAAAATCATTACAGAAACATACCAATTTCCCTGTAACCCACCGGATTCGATTTGCCTCCACTCGCGTGTTTATTTATTTATTTAATTACTCAAATTTGTATAACAGTTTGACGTAGGCGCGGGTTTATTTAACCCCAGCTCGTGTTTAGTTTGGTTTATTTTCTTAACATTAACTTTGACTGGGAAATTACCCTTTGTAAATATACCTTCGTGTGTGTGTGTTGTCAGTCAAGTAACATATTATTGCCAGTAGGTTAGGTTATTTTCATGTTTTTACAAAGAAGAAGCGATATTATTGTATAAAGTTAAAATTAATTACTAAATACATTAATAAGACGAAAAATAAATAGTAAGCTAGATGGAGATTAGGTTTTATTAATTTACTAACTTCCTTACAGTTTAAACAATGTAATTAAATGGCAGCATTGTTCGTGACGTCAACTGGTCACATACTGGTCCGTCGTCTGGAATTATCCTACTCTTTGTCCGAAGAGAATACCAGGTTTTCTTCTACCATGATTTCACAGAAGAGTAAATGGCGTTGGGAGCTACAGCGACTTCTGAAATCAGTGGCATACTTCATAATTATTAAGCCAAAAAAAAACATCTTTTACTTTCTTCTCCTCCTGGCCTGGGTATACTGTAGAAACCAGCAGATTAAACCGGGAATTTCAGCGTTTTGCAAACCGTGTCAGATGCCTATTAGCTATTTATTAGGTACTAATAGGTGGTTAAAACACTGACAACAGGGTTCATCGGGATTTTCGAGTCAACGACTCGATAAAAAGATCAAACGTATCTGCATACACTGCAATCCTCGGTTGCTCTACTCTCAATATTTTTCAGAAACCGCCGTTTACTAGGCTGTTAGCGTTTTGCCTACCCTCTGTTTTACGTTAACTCAAAAATATAAGGAATCGAAGAGAAAATGTATTAATTTTTGTCCAGATACGTAATTTCTTTCACTACCTTACATAAGCAAGGATAAATATTTTGAGCAACGCGATCAATTAAAATTCAATTTGGTGCGTAGGTAATTTACCAAGCTAATAAAACAAAAATAGAACTACCTCCCACACTTCGGTAAACATCACATCATAAAAGATCTTTGAATAAAATATCAGTTAACAAGTAATTTATTTATATTTAGGCTATTTTATTATTTGCATTCGTTTACCTGCTAACAACAAATTTTCAGGGTTCATTAAAGGTTGACTGGAAAAGATTTCTACGGTAGACATGACAGCATAATAGATCTTTCTAATAAAATAATATCAGTTACTACCTATACAACGTGTAACAGAAAGGGTATATGTATCGTGAAATGTGTGAATCTACCCATGAAACTGAACAACTTTCCCTAAGAAACATAGGTCGAAAAACGAAAAAAAAAAATTGTGACCTTTCATACAAAATGCATCTGCTGATAGCGTATTTAGTATGGGAAGTCAATTTTTTTTTCGTATTTCGACCTATGTTCCTTAGGGAAAGTTGTTCAGTATCATGGGTAGATTCACACATTTCTCGATGCATATACCCTTTCTGTTACACGTTGTATATACCTACCTACCCACATTATACACGACGTAAAATCCAACTGTATCCCTGACGGGGTAATGTTTGACAAGTTACTCAGCATATATCTATTTATCTATTTTTATGTTATTGATTGTTTTTCATTATGTTTACATCCTTACATAGTATCCTCAGGAAAAGTTTGCGGTGGCCATTCAGGTTGATAGTATATTTGATTATAGTTTTCTGGTGGAAAAGGTAACCCATTGCTCTATAGGATGTTCAAATACATGTTCGATCCGTGTAACAAAGAGGGCCAAGTCTCGCGTGTCGTGAATCGCAACTAGCGGCTTACTGCACTAAACTTGTTCAACAGTAGTGGGTTGCCAGCTCTTAATCAAGTATAAAACCTTTTTTTTTTTATATATATCAAATCGTATCAATCTATAACAATTAATTTCCAATCAAAGTCAAAAGATCTCAAAAGGATTATGTTTTTATCGGGTGCCAGTAAAATTTATCAACAAAAAATACAATACTTAACCTACTTCATCATCATACCAGTCCACTGCTGGACATAGGCCTCTCCCATGGCGCCACTCAGCTCGGTCTTCAGCCGTTCTCTCTCATTCAATTCTGATTTCCCTATGTTTTAAGTAGACCTAGTACTAACTTTTACAGTGGCTGTCTTTGCTAAGTGGTCGTTTCACACGTCGGTTTAAAAACTCTGCCACCAGCGTTTGCCGTTTATCGGTGCCTAAGGCCTAGCACGCACTGCGATTTTTTCCGCGCGAATTTTTACCGCCAAAATCTGTGATGTTGCTCTATGAAGGTGCACGCACTCGCGGAAAAAAATCGCGCGCGATTCCTCATACAAATTTCCCCTCAAAAAAATCGCAGTGCGTGCTAGCTCTAAGTCGACTCGAAGAACCCACTCGATATAAGAATACTAACTTTTACAGTAAACAAGTACCTACAATCATATGTTTATTTTTCATATTATGTTTTTTTTTTCACGAATGAATCAATGATAGAACTTTTATCTTATACAAATCAAAAAATGGTTTTAAAGATGGCAACACCGTCCAAGCTTGAAGCTTCGTTTGTCTGCCCAATGGTCCAGAACGAGGCATTGGGGTTCCTAATGTGTTTGAAGCCCGCGATTGGATTTGCACCTGGAGTGTGGTCGGAATCCAATCAAGGAGTTTAGGACATCCGGACGGGGGAGGAATCTATAATGAGAGGAGGCTGGAAGGAGAATCGTCTACGATTAGAAAAAAATAAAAATGACAGTCCTATTTGTATGGAATCAGATTATGACATGACATTCTGTCAAATAATATTTATCGGAATGTCCGTTATCTGTAATTTTTTCAGTTTGGATAGGATTTTTTAACTGCTGTTATCTTGACTCCATGTACCTATGGTTTTTACAGTTTGCGCCGGAAGAGAAACAACTGGCACCTTAGCTGCTTTACTATTTTAATTATTTCTTCTTTTTTGTCGTGTGGATTTGGAGTAGATCGACCCGATGAACCCTGGTGTCAGAGTTTTTAAACTGACTTATTAATAAATTGTTTAAAAAACTCATGATTTTTGGTTTCTATAAAATATTACAATAAAACAAAATTAATCTCCGTTCCGTCGTCTCAAAAGCACTCAACACCCCATATCTTTAACACCACTCAAATTACCAGCGAAAAAGCTTTCGGCGGCAAAAAATAACATGGCCGAATTAAAAAGACGTCGACAAATATGTCTGCCATTTGGAAATGACATTAATCATGAGAAATAAAAGTGAAAAAGGCTCACAAAGGCGATACGGCCGCAGTATGATTTTGCAGTTTCAATGGCTGCCTCTTAAGTGGTGTATGGAAATCTTAGAAATAGATTTGGGTTTGGACTTGAGTGATTTATTGTTGCTGTTACCCTTCATAACATTACGAGGGGTGTTATTGTATGTCTCTATTACAGGGAATATTCTTGTTTATTTTTGCCATGTTGCGATCACCAATTGTATAGGTTTATTCGTTTCCTTTATATTATATCCCCCTTTGAAACCATACATTGATACGGTATTATCTCGTCTTTATCTTTTTGATGTTTTTTCTACAACTTGCGGGATTATATTTCAACGAATTTTATTATATTATTGCATTTTTAAGATTCAATGTTTTATTATCAGTACATAACAAATGGGAACTTTAACATAGGAAATTAACAAAACAATTAAAGTAAATCCAAGACATTGGACTGGATAGGGGTTGCTCAGTCTACGAAACTAAACAACTTTCATCAGGTAATTCTTTCAGGAAACGAAAAATATTTTAGAATTTATTTTTTTCATTTTCTAAAATAATTTCTTTATGATAGTTGTTCAGTTTGGTTGACTAAGCGAGCAATCCCCATTATTTTGTGGGAAAACTGTTCATTCCACTTTTTTATAATTAGTAAAGTAAGCGAATGAAAATAAGACACTTGTGGCACTTCGAATAAAACTTTTAAGAAGGTTAGAGAAAGATATCCATTTATTCATTTCTTCGTAGCAGCGTAGCACTGTCGTAGAACTATCGTAGCACTATCGTAGAACGTCGTAGCCATTTGTAAGATCGCTGTTGGAACATTATAAATGAAGATCTGTCTGTCTGTCTATATCACTATAGCTGGTCCGCTCTAGAAAGTAAGGGAAAATTCAATTTGTTTGAATACATACAAACAGCGTCAACTCCGCCTTGAAAGTGAGATCCTATTTTATATTAGTCTGTATAGCAGACTCGCTTGTTAATCCGCGTTTTATAAAGATATTGCTCTCGGAATAGAGTTATGTTGAAATTGTAGCTTTTTTGAGTGAAAACTGTTTCTACGCTAGATTTCTATCCTATCCAGTATGTTATCCAGATAATATTTTGTGTGAGACGTAGGTTTTTGACACCATTTCAGAGGTGGTATTAAAAACACGACATCAACGTATCTCGTTCATCAACAGGCTAGCCAATACATGCATGCACGCATAACATACAGTAGTCATAACTTCATCCCATACGGGCTAGGCAGAACATCAACAGCATAGAAAAACGCCACGTATGACAAACTATTAAGGGTATTTTTTTGTTTGTCTATCGCTCCCATTCGAGCATGGAAGATAAATAATTCGGTGGCAACTTTTAATATCAGAACCTTTTTCCAACCTAACCATTTTCACCGAGGCTTGAAGCCGCGGCAAGTAGCTGTTAGAAAATTAAATTAAATACAGCTAGACTTGAATTATTCAATGCGTTGAATTTTAAAACGCTTCCAGACTGAGTGCTGTTGTTTCTAGTTCCACGGAGACTTAAAAGCTGGATAATAGGACGTTTTGCAGCTGAAAGCAACGGTTTTTTATTTGTTTTAGGATTTCGTTTTCGTTTTACAGTAGAAGCTTTAAGAGGAGTGTGAACCTGCACCTCTCTATACAAAAGGCGATAACGGTTCCCACCCCGTAAACATAGTCCGATTCCTATAATTTTTGGAAATGATGTGGATATACTTAAAAACTAGGTTTGTACGTTTTTATTTTCAGAAATATTACAGCTATAAAAAGATATGAACTCTTTTAAATTCCCATACAAATAATATGGAGGTCATATCTTTTTATAACTGTTATATTTAAAAAAAAAAAACGTACAAAACTAGTTTTAAGTATATCTACATCATTCCCAAAAATTATAGGAATCGGACTATGATTACTGGGTAGGAACCGTTATCGCCTTTTGTATGGAAGGGTGCAGGTTCACACTCCTCTTAAATAATAGGAAACAGATGACATCAAAGAAACCTGATCAGGTCCTGTAACCTGAGGTTAGGCCTGATCAGGAGCGGTCAACTGCCTCCGTGGCCTAGTGGTCTGAGCCATGGGCTCCCGATCCGGAGGTCCTGGGTTCGATTCCCAGGTGGGGACACAAATATGATATTTGTCAATTTGTAACTTTGTGAATTTTTTCCCAGTTTGATAGTGGTCGACTTTGATAGTGGTCTTTATACAAACCATGCCAGAGGTCTTAAGCTGTGCTATCATGCAGTTCAAAAAAATGCTCTCCGGGATCTGCAGTTTAGTATGGACAAGGCAATTTTTTTTTTCGAGCTAAAATTTTTGTGCTTTGGGAAAGTTGTTTGGTATCACCAGTAGAGCATGTGGTTTAAAGGAACGCAGTACTTTTTTTTTCCACCCTGTATAATAAAGCACATTATATTCGGTGGTAACACAAAAAAAAACTAAGAAAAACATACTCGTCTTCCACTAAATATCCCACCGACACTATCTTAAAAAAATGAATTCCAATAAAAAATAAAACTAGATCCAGCAACGAGCTGTAAGTAAGACAGTTTGGTGAATGGATCTCTTAATGAACTTCTGGAGACAGGGCCGGAGCCAGGAACTATATTTGAAAGGTCTTTATTTGTTCTGGTATTTTGTGTCAGAGAAGACATCTTACGTAAGCAAAGAATTGAAAACAATCACACAATCTTTTTTTTTGAGGTTTTTAGCACTCACAGTGCTATTTTATTTCAAATAAATTTCGCTGCGGGCAGAAACGACAATCCAGAGGTCGCAGGTTCAAACCCTGCCCACGGCAAAATTTTAATTTCTTACTTCTCATAATTTGTAATCGCACAATCTGCCCCCGTAACATTTTTTTTATGTGATGCTATAAAACTACGCACTTGCGCACTAACGATTTCATAAAGAGTTTCATAAAGGATTTTCTTTTTTGGCTCAAAGAACTAAATCATTTATAAAACTCAGAGAACTTAAAAAAAACATTCGGTTCGACAGATTGTTGTCAGACTAACAAGATCTTATTTTGAAATACCTATAACTCAAGTCTCGAATTACTCAAAAAATACTCAAAGACAGAGTCTTTTACAACACATTCTTATTGCCTCTCTGTCCAGGGCTCAAAATAAACTGGTTCTCTTTTGTAATGAGCGCCATCTTTGTGCAAATGGGGCATTGTTGGTGTCTATTGTCCCCCGCCCTGGTTTGTGGTGTTTGATAACTGCTCATCTGATTACGAGCTTACTGGTTACTTAACACTGGCCATGGGCTTCCGAAGGTCGTGTGTTCCATTCCTATGAGGGGAACACAAAGTTTTGATATAATTGAAATGTGAAATTAAAAATTTTATTTGAAATTAAATTTATTGTTAGGTTTTACCTAGTTTGTTTGATACGAGCTTAGGTAGTCGCTGTCAGTCTCGAGAGCTGATTCGTAATACGGTCCTTAGATAAAATCATCATCATTATCTAGAGTGGTGAACTAACCCATCGAAAATAAAAATAGGGAACCCTAAAAATGAGCAACGGACGCAATTATTTCGAAGGATAATCCTTCAGGACTCGAAGGGATTGTTTCTCGAGTGCGTTCCGACGTTTGTCCGTTTCCGAAGGATAAAGAAAAATATTTGGTGAAACGGAGCGGCAAATTTGAAAAGCGCTTCGCTTCAAGTGTGTGCGTTTCTACGCTTTCTAGCGAAAAACAGGGGCTTGTTTATACAGCAAAAGTAAAGTAGACCAGTATTTATAAAGCGATATGAAGATTGAGATCAATATTAAGTATGGATATTTTAATATTTGTCAGTCTCATGATCTGATTATATTTAAACGGGCCATAGTTTTGTAATAGAGGAGGAATTATTTAATTAAAATGTATCCGCATTTTCATAGTCTGTCAGTCACAGACAAATCACTATTATTTTTTCATATTTTTAAAAATATATTCATGTAACAACATGTTACCTTTTTAATTGGATTAAAACAAAATAATTTGATTGACGTTAGTATCCGGCCTAGTTTAAACGAGATATTTTTTGTCACTTTTCACTCGTCAGCCCCCAGTAATCCATTTCATCTGAGTTTAACTGGAAAAAAATTAAAACGTGGAGTTAAAAATAAACCGAAGTCTGGTAAAATAAACTGGGTGAACTGCACAAATTTGCAAAAATTGCCTAGGGGCTCGGGGAGGTAACGGGATCCCGTAACAGTGGTATACATGCCGTATGTTTCACTGTTTTGCATGTAGACACTTATATTGTGAAGAGGAATACTTTTTACTTGTATTTATTTGTTACGGTTCAATGGGCTAGTGTCTGCTTCAGGAAAAACCTTTTAGAGTCTGTTCGAAAAGAGAACAGACATAGAATCGGAGGGCGCACATTTGTATTAACTATCCCACGGCTGGTTGCGTGGCGTTTATGCCTAGGTCTTTGACCTAAAACCTCCAAAATTTAATGTAGAAGGTAACTGTTAAAGACTTGGGCATAATCCTCACATGACCAAGCGACAGTTAATTAAATACAAATGCGCGCCCTCAAATTCCATGCCTGTTCTCTTTTCGAACAGATTCTAAACCACTTTTTTTTACTCGATTTATAACTTTCCATACCGGGCGTAAGGGACAGCGTACTGAATACGGATTCCTCAGTCAACGAAACTGAACAACTTTCACCAGGAAATTCTTTCAGGAAATGAAAAAAGAATTGTATTTCCATTCAAATGTGTGGTCACTTTTCATGGGAAAGTTATTTCTTTTTTCCTGAAAGAATTTTCTGTTGAAAGTTGTTCAGTTTCTTTGACTGAGCAACCCCTATAAGTATTCGGTACGCTGTCCCTTACACCCCGTATGGAAATACAATATCTTTATCAGGCGAAATCAAATCCTTTCAAATCTTATAATGCCTTAAGTGTGGAAAAATCTAAACCCGACTACGCCGCCATTAAGAGTATTAAAGAAAGTGGTCGGAAGAAGAACAGGGTAGAAAGGAAGGTAGCTAAGCCTGCACTTTCTATAATGAAGAGACGCAGTCAAGTGGTATACGGTTGAGAGAGTTATTATTGAGATAACTTAGGTATTATGATATTGATAAAAACATACAAAGATAACTCCTTTATCCCTAATGGGGTAGGCAGAGCGAAAACGACCGAAAGGTCGTTCCGCCACGTCTGACAAGTTTTGAGGGTTATTTCGGATGGTCATGTGTATTGCTATAGTGACAGGTTGTCAGCCCATCGCCTAAATTGCAATACATTAAAACCCTCGAAATCCTCCATTAAACCCTCTGTTGATGAAAATTGCGATGGGCTGACAATCTGTCACTACAGCAATATAAAAATCTATCGTATCTGAAATAACCCTCAAAACTTTTCAGAACATGGTGGAATGACCTTTGTTTAGGTCGTTGATGTTCTACCTTATTCTGATGTTAGGGATAAATATTATCATATTAACTCCTCGACCGGGAATCGAACCTTGGACTCTCAGTTCAAAATGTAAATTTCTTCCAGGGTCAATGACTACGACCTCTACCTAACAATTTAGTCTACGAAACATTTTATCAAGACATTTTTCCTTCTATTATTTCTGCCACAAACAAAAAACGCTTCTAATACATATTCAATGGCGCTCCGTGTTTATTAATTTCATTTAAAATTAATTTTATACGAAAAAGCCACAGTATAATTAAAAAACAGTACAAGATCTACAAATTTATCCACCCATCTTTACAAAGTATGTTTTAGCAAATTAATTTGACTTCGAATGAATAATCTGAAGTAGCCATATTTAAAATAAGAACGAAAAATTTCCAAGGAAACTTGATGTAAAACTTGGTTTACGCCTTAACTCTGATTGGTACAACACTACAACTCTATTTCAACGTGAAAAATATAATTAACAAATATTTTCACACGAGCAAATTTTGAAATCACTACCCTGGCGATCAGTGCCGTTGTCGATCTGATAAAAAAAAAATAAGGCACATGTGTCAACAGAGGTTGTAGGCTTTTCTTTTTTCAAACCTACTGCAGCTTTTTTTTACTGTGTCCCCTGCCAAACCGTTAAAGACAAAATTTGCAAACGACAAACCAGATCGGACTTGTTTATAATTTCCTGTTTAAAATTAATTTATTCAGCCCTCCCTGATAAGAGACGGCATAATTTTATTGAATCGCGTTTTCATCGCCAATTATATTTGATGAACTTCTGTCGATCGATAGCTGGAAGGTGCGAAAGGGATAGGATAAGGTGAATTAAATTAAGTATTTTAGTACTTCCATGCTGGACTGAGAGCGATAGAAAAACATAGAATGTTCCAGCTGCATCTCTTTTCGAGCATGCTGTAGAAGTCGGCAAATGAAGTATTGTAATTGAGGCGATGGGCTGACAACCTGTCACTGTAGCTATAATCATTTCAATCTTAGAAAAAAATCTTAGACGTGACAAAAAAACATCTTGCTTAGCGATTTACGCTCTGCCTACCCCCAAGGGATAAACATACATACATAAAATCACGCCTTTATCCCTAATGGAGTAGACAGAGCAAAAACTACCTAGACATAGGTTGTTCCGCCACGTCTGACAAGTTTCGAGGGCTAATACAAGGATAAAAACGTGAATATAATGTATGTATTTTACCTTGAATAGAAAAATGAAAAGACATTATAATAGAAATAAATAAACGTGCTGTATGGGACACAATCGGTAATCATATCAGAACCTTTGATTAAAATCAAATAACAATCAGTTGTAGGCTTTCATAAATAAATTGGGACATTCAATAATATAGATAAGAGTAATGGAATATTTTATTGTTATTATTGCGTTGTTGTTTTTTTGGTAATGTTTGTTTTGTAATTTTTACACTTTCTATGGTAATGAGAATAACTTCAAAATTTCGACACTGGAAGGATTTTAACCGGTTTTTGCTGTACCATACAGAGCTGCTTTAGCTAAACTGGCAGCATTTTTTTACATAATCTCGACGTTTAAAATATATTTTTAGTTAATAATAATCAGAGTCATTAAATTAAAAGTAGTCCTTCCATTATATTGTAACAAAACTACTCACTAACCATCAGTGAAACTTAACCCCAAGTTAGCCGCTAATTACAGCTGTCCCCGGGTTAAACAATCGGCTCTGGAGTTTAAAAGTAAAATTTTAAACGGCTCGTTAGCTCACGTCCACTGGCCGGCCAACTTTAGGGCAGCTCAGCCGACAGAATGATTTACCATTCGGTTTGGGAATAAGATGTGTTATGCGTTTTTGTTTGGCTATGGTTTTTTTCAGTTTGACGGTTATTTTCGAAAACAACACAGCAGATATATCTCGGTATTGAGCGATACTAAAATATACCTTATAACATGACATAACACGATACGACTCGATTTAGTTTGAAGTTCTCCGTATATTACGGTATCTTACGATATATTCCGGCATGTAGAAACTTCAAGCTACATTAAGTCGTATCGGGATGTTATAAGGAATATTTTCTTTCGCTCAATACCGAGATATGTCTGCTGAGTCTGCAGTTAGCCTAATTGTGTATTGTTATAGAGACAGGCTGGCATTCTGTAGCCCAAATTGCAAAACAATCCTCGTCTCCCTCTGCTGTTACTTGCAAAAGAAGTAGCTGAAACCTTTTTTATTTTTTTTATCTATCGTTTCCTTTATGTAACATATCTTGCAGTTTCATTCTATCAGCAAGCTGCTAACAGTGTAGAGTCGCTAATCAGGAGTTTCGAGTAAGCGAGCCAACTTTGGACAGCACTTGACCGGCCGCCAGGTGGCGCCACTTGGCGGAAATCCCTGAAATATTTGTATTGTTTGGATTACATTTGTTTTATATCACGACTGCCGCTCGGCCATACTTATTTTTACTTATTCACAAAGCACATAAGTAGTGTGGTTATTAATATCTGAACAAAAAATGGAAAAAGTAGGTCGTAGGTCCTCAAAATCATTCACAGAATTAGTAGATATTTTGTGAATTTACATTTATGAACAAATACATCGTATAGTATATGTTTACTGAAAAACATAATACATTTATAACCGTCCCACGGGATTGTCGATTATAGGCCCGAAACCTATAATGGGCCCGATAGGGTTTGGCCCACCGGTCTTAGACCATTATGAGGGATGTAAACGATACTGACGCCTCGAAAATATCAAAACAAAATATAATGTTAATTTTTTTTTTGTACCAAATGCGTCAGCTTTTGTTTTAGCTTATTAACGGAAAATATCATTAGAGAATCCCTTTGTATTTAAATATTAATAAACAAAAACTGTCAGGCCTAACTAACATGTACTTAGGTGTAGTTTTTGAAAAAAAAGTGTACATATTTAATACAATTTAATTTTCGGGCTGTGAGTGACAATTGACGTGGTTGTAAAATGAAGAAATAAGTGAAAATTTGTGCTCTGCCAGTGTCACTAGTTCCAACAAACATCCCTTAAAAAAAGCTTTGCTCTTTATCCACTTTTTAATAGCTATTTTGTACAGAGACTAAAATATGTCCAATTTACAATTTCACTAAACTAAAACTGACAGAAACAATTTTATTAAAATTTTGCTTTCACAGTTAGCATAAGAACGCATCCAAAATTTAACAAAAAAAAAAATGTGCGTTCAGTCAGTGTCACTGGTTCCAACAAACATCCCTGGGCCATCACAGTGGGGTTTACCCTACCCGGCAATACGTTCCCGGGTAATTGCCGATACCGAGACCGATTTTTTTAACAAAAAGATTTATTTGCCGCAGATAGTGCCGGATAAAACGTCGTTCAGTAAATAAATTGTCTGTTTAAAAAAAATCTTTCTCGACGTTTTAGTGTTTTTACCGTAATTTGTTACTGGTAATGCGTTTTGATAAATAAATGGAATGTGAAAGCCTTTTCTGGGAATTGCTTGCTAAAGTTTTTTTATTCAATTAGGTCATTATTGTAATTTTAATGGTATTTTAATTTATTTTTGGTCTATTTTAGTAGTTTTTTATATTTTTTACCTAGAAAATTACCTATTTATATACAGCGAGATTTTTCATTCAGCAAAGTTCTTAGCGCTTGTTGAGATCATGAAACTGAACAACTTTCTCTATTGAACATAAGTCGTAATATGAAAAAAATTGCTGATCCCATACAAAATTACTCAAATAAACATATTTTGTACTTATGGAAAGTTCATTTTTAAGGTTCCGTCACAGGTTAGGCGCGGCGGTGGTAGTTCAGTGGTCAACTAAGAACCTTTACAATTAGTCATGTCATGCCTGTCCGTCTGTCAAACAATCTCAGTTTTTCACGATTGTTAGGTACGAAAAAAGACTATAATGACGCAAACTGTTTTTTACTAAGATGTACTTACATAACCTGGAAGTACTTAGAAGAACGTAACCGCTAGACAATGGATGCAGAACACGGGTTAGATGGGATCAATTTTGAGCAATCACAGTTAGGGTTTAGTTCGGCACGCGCACAGACATTGACAGAACTTGTGTGGGACTACGTACAGTTGGGTTTAGAAGTGATAAATTTTAAATTCTTACTTCTTAGGGCGTTAGTTTACTCATCCATATTAGATTCGTATCAAATTCGTATCCGATTTGGCCAATGTATGACAGCTTGTGCACCTATCCATATCCGTTTTATATGTTTTATTTTTTATATGAATTGGATACGAATCTAATACGGATAAGTGTACAAACGCCGTTAATCTTTTTGCGTGTTGATGAAAAATATTTTCGATCTGTATTTTTATAATAAAAATTTAATTAAATTACCAGTGCGAATGCATAAATTCATCACTGGATTTCTTTTCTATAGGTGCTCTTCCAATAAAAATAGTTTGAAATCATTGCGTTAATTATGGAAACTTACATTTAATTTATTTTTTCAAAACGTGTCACAAATCATTCAGAGTTGGGTTTTAAATCATCGGACGCCGGGTTTCATCCGGGTTTGTTTCCTGAAGTAAACTCTGGTTTATATTCTAAATTCTAGCTGGTCTAATACTCTCCTCGACTGTACTAGAGTTGCAGTGGACATAGTTAATGCAGATTAGTTTAGTTGGTGCCTGTCGCTACGGCCAACATTGTACGACAAATACGCTCCTGTTTTTTTTATTTTACTGTATTGTATGACGTGATTTTGAATCAAATTAAAATACAGGGTGTAACAGAAAGGGTATATGCATCGAGAAATTTGTGAATCTACCCATGAAACTGAACAACTTTCCCTAAGAAACATAGGTCGAAAAACGAAAAAAAAATCGTGACCTTTCATACTAAATGCATCAGCTGATAGCGTATTTAGTATGGGAAGTCAATTTTTTTTTTCGTATTTCGACCTATGTTCCTTAGGGAAAGTTGTTCAGTTTCATGGGTAGATTCACACCTTTCTCGATGCATATACCCTTTCTGTTACACGTTGTATATTGGAAGACGTGTTCTACTCAAGAAACTATACAATTTTTACTAACCAACTTCAAAAGTAAGAAATATAGTAAAGTTTTTTCTTGCCTATTCTTTCTAGTATCCTATTCACTAAACTTCCATGCTGGACTGGGAGTGATAGAAAAACATAGAATGTGCCAGCTGCATCTCCTCCCAGGAATGCTGTAAAAATCAGCTAGGGGATTCGAGGCTTTCAGTATTGTAACTTAGGCGATGGGCTTACAACCCGTCACTGTAGCAATATACAGATCTTTCTGGAATAACCCTCAAAATTTGTCAGACGTGGCGTAACGACCTTTGTTTACGTCGTTTACGCCCCCCCCCCCCCCCCCCCCCCATAGGAATAAAGGCGTGATTATATGTATGTATGAAAATAATAACCTCATTTTCACGGGAACTTTCAATAAACCTAGAGACGGAAAGCTAGTTCAAAAACTAAATCTAATTCCGTATAACATCGTCGGACATCACCACGTGTTGTCCAACTTTCGAGAGTGAATGTAATAGTTATGATTTATGAGCTTTATTTAAATAGAGACCATCCTGTTTAACCACGTACAATGCTTGGTGTGAAAGTTGACTATTTTGCGTTAGTTTGTGAATAGAAATTATAGAGGGGTTTTGTTTAGACATTTTCGCGTCATAAACATATCAGCTACTTTTCTCATCGGGTATACAGAAAGCAATTAAATGAGCTGACCAAATTGTAGGGTATGAACATAATTCGAAATATTATGAAAAAAAAAATGGCTTTTCCATACAAAATTACTCGAGCCGCTAACAAGGGAGGTCCATTTTTTTTTTATATTTCGATCTATGTTTCTTGGGAAAAATTGCTCAGTTTCATACCCTTGACTTTGAGAAGCAATTTTTTTACTCCCTAGATTGAAAAAAACTAGCAAAGGGACTTAAGTTTTGGTGTATTGAAATTTAGGCATTGGAATGACACTCTGTTGCTACTTGCAATACCTACACAACTCTGCAATGTCCTTCAATATTATGTTCAACATGGCAAAAACTGCTTTTTATTAAACCGTTGACGCTCTACCTATCCTGTAAGAGATACAAGCGTGACTTTATGTACGTTATATAAATAAACTCGTCCACAGTTCGTATTACACAATGCAGCCGGTGGACAACTTGACTAATTTGCATCAACATGGTCCGCTCTAGGTAGGAGTTTGTGAATAGAAATTGTATAGGGAATTATTCTTGTTGGTAAAATTATTATGTAACAAAATCTCTCTTAGGCTGTTTCTATTTAACGATTACAACAGCTATAGAATAGTATGTGTCAACTTACAGTTTGTTAAAATCAGATAGGGGATTCGAGGGTCTCAGTATATTGTAATTTACGTGATAGGTTGGGTCTTAAATAACCCTCAATATCTGTGAGATGTACCGGAGAGACCTTTGTTTGGGTTGTTGTCGCTCTGCCTACCCCGCTAAGGATAATCGTAATTGTATGAATGTAGAACTGCGCTTTCATTCATACGTAAAAAAATCTAATTTTTTCACTCATTTTCGCTTTTTTTTCACAACAAAATCTCTTTCATCGTAGACATTTTCAACAAAGCTAGTTCGTAGCATTGCTGTAGACATCTGCTACGAAGCCGTGTTTTGAAACGTGACAAATAGAATAACATCGAAATACCTGACTCCGTGGATAAGTGGGCTCACGACCCGGGGGCCGGAGATCCTGGTTTCTATTCCCAGAGGGAACACAAAGTTGATATTTGTCAATTTATCATTTTGTGAGATTTTCTCCAGTTTGGTTCGGACAATGCAGGATGAATCACCTGATTGTCTGGAAGAAAAAAGATTCCGTGCTTTGGAGGGCACATTAAGCTGTCGGTCTCGGTAGCTGTCTTTGATAGCGGTCGTTGCACAAACCGGTCAGAGGCCTGTTAGGCGGTTTAAAACTCTTGACACCAGGGTTCATCCGGTCGATTGACACCAAACGCATACGACAAGAAGAAGACTCCGTAAAAAGTGATATCATGTGCTGTATTTTTTTCAAAAAAAATATATTGTAAAGTAGGTATATATAAATGTGTCTTTCGACAGGGTTGGAGCCAAAGTCGAAAGTTCAAAGTAGAAGGCAATCAGGCTTGATTTAAGCACTAAGTTATGCTGTTAAATTTTATCTCTGAACTTCATGTTGTAGGCAATCCTGTCGTAAAACTAAGTTATGTTTGTGATCACGTACTTAAAACATTGACGAATAATATTTCGTGCAAATTGAAAACGAGATGTTCCTCTTCTTCTTCTGTCTTGAGGGTTTCGAGTCGAAAGACCCGATGTACCCTGGTGTCAGAGTTTTAAAACCGCCTAATAGCACAGCTACGGCCTCTGACATGGTTTCTGTTACGGCCACTATTAAAGACAGCGACCGGGACCGACGGCTAACGTGCCCTCGGGCTGGTACCTATTTGCAAATGAGTGTGAGGAAAATCATAAATACATAAAATCACGCCTTTCTCCCTTAAAGGGTAGGCAAATGGCGTTTTTACCGGCTGAAAAATATTGATGGCAATTTTGGGTTGTATCGCTATTGGAAGTTAAGAATATCGCTGAAACCACAATACACTGTAACCCTCGAATCCCTTTGCTAACAGCAAGCAGCTGGCACATTCTATGTTTTTTTATTGCTCTCGGTCCAGCATGAAAGAAAGTTTGAATAGTTCTATTATAAAAAACCTATTAAGCACAATGTTTAACGGTTGATAGCAAAATAATATCAAAGTCATTCATTACTAAACTCAAATATTGTCGTTTCTCGTCTGATAAACAAACAGAAAATTCATAATTAATAGAAAATCCTCGAACTAAACAATCAAAACTTTAGACAACAGCTCTGATTGAAGCGATCTATCGAAACGTAATTTGTTTAAAGAAGTTCGTGCGCGACACTGGGGCCAATTTGTAACAAAAATTATACCGGGTGTAAGGGGCAGCTTTCCACCAACTGATATGGGTTGTTTTGTCAACGAAACTGAACAACTTTCACCAGAAAGGGAAAAATAAAACTGCCATACGAGATAACCACCTCAAAAAGACAATTTGTATGAGTAAGCTAATTTTGCTGATGAAAGTTAACAGTTCAATTCAACATTTTTAATGCGAACGGCTTAGGAGTGGAATTCCCTGCCTGCGTAACTTTTCAAGGCGAGAACGAAAACTGCATTATCTAGGCAAGCATGCTCACACACACACGCACTATCTCTTTGAAGAAAAAATGCACAGTAAGTGAATGGTATTATTTCAATATTCTAACTAGTTTTAGAGACTTCATTGATAGAAATGAATTTCCAACAAAATCTCCAGATTTTTATTAATTAAGAGGCGCTAGCGTCGGATGTAAACACTCCTAAGTAAATATACAAAGTTTCTAAAGATTTAGCCGGGAATCATTTCTAAATTAAAAGAGGTTACTTTAGTCTTCAATATCTTCTCTGATTTAGCTGGAAAACTGTTTGTCGAAATTTGTTTGTTTTGATTGTTTAATCAAATTAAAATTTTGAGCGCATTACTTACTTACTTCGCTGGCTCAGAGACCCGAAGTGATTCTTGGCCATTCGTCCCTATCCTGAGCAGCTTGTCGCCATTCGGCCTTTTGAAACGCTCTCAAGTCTTTTTGGACTTCATCAATCCAGCGATACCTGGGATGCCCAACTGGTCGTTTTACATTCGGACATCCAAGGTATAGTCTTTTGGCCGCACGATCTTCCTCCATTCTCTCGACATGTCCAAGCCAGAGCGTATTAGTGGAATTAAAGTATTATTTGAGCTAAAGTTGAAATATTCTTTTAAAGTATTACCAGTCCGTAGATATGTCCATTTTAATTAACATATTCTGACGGTTACGTAAAATCCTAATATTTTAAATTAAAATTCAATTTTGGTCACTTTGTTTTAAGTATTCGTATATTTTTAATCATAGTTTTAATACGTATTAAATATACTACACATTTTCAATTTTTCGCAGAATTTATTATTACCATCAATTAAATGAAAAAAAGAATAGTACTTATTCACATTTCTTTCTAAATATTCTATCGAATTTTATATTTGGTAACCTCTAAAAGAGATTTTAAGGTTCTCAACCTTTAAACTCTAAAGCGATGTTTTAAAAGACCCAAGTTTTCCACTTTGCCAGTTGGCTTGAATTTTAAAAGTACTTCTACAACATTATTTTGATTGGATTAAGGGTTTAATAGCTTTAAGCTTTACCTTTAGTAGAAAACCTTATTAAGCAGTCACACTGAACTTACTTAGTGTGACATTGAGCTAATATCTTCTGTGTCTGCTTTGTTTCCATTATTTATGTCATTCGCACTTTTAACGCAAAATTCATGCATTTTTGCTTTCGTTGATGATTTAAGTTATCTATTTAACATATTTACATACTCATATCAGGAAAAAACTTGAATATCTTTCTACCTGTATTAGATTTTGAAAATTGCATTTTTATTTCATTCTATCTATAGTATGTACCATATAGGTACCATAGATTTTCACTGCCCGACAAACTTAGAAACTCTCTAACCAGAGTCCTAGCAGCTAGGTGTCCTAGATTCTAGAAACTAGTCAAGCAATAGTAACTAGTGGACCATATCGAATGGCTTGACGGTGTGACAAAGACAATATTTCAAGCCGTCGCGTCTGCAAGCCTGCTCGCTTCACTGACGACAGACGGATGAGACAGTGCACTGCCACAGCATTAGTAAATCAGTATAGCTTCTTTAACTGTATCTATAGAGTAGCACCTAGATAGAAGCTTCATCATCATCATCATCATCATCATCAGCTTATATATAAGTCCCCACCGAGGGGCACGAGACGAGCCTACCCTGAATAGGGCGATCGGCCTTAGTCCGAGAGAGAAGACCCAAAAAAACTACCCTAAGTAGGCAAAATCCCAATATCTAGACCGTAATTTTTCAGCGCTATCATTCGCGACCCTTTGCAGATTGCGCGCTATTTATCTTGACGTCACAGCTCTACATTTACCTGATTTAGTTTGCTAGATATACCTATAACGTGAAAAAAAAAACTGCAACTGAAAATCTTTCAACGAAAAAAGAAGTGTTAGGTATTAATTCAATATGTGTTTTAAATTAATATGCTTATTATTTATATTAGCAGAAAAGTCGACTGGCCAGTAACAGTTTTTGATACAGTTGTTATCTCACGACTGCAGATATAGTTTGCTTTTAGTTGTGCATACAGAACAGACACACGCCCGTGTGTGCGTAACTACAGGTTCGCTATGGCAAACTCACGCACACTAAGGCAATGTGCGTGTAGGTACCAGTCTGTAGAAACTAAATAGTAAAAAGTTTTGTGATGTTTTGTATGAAAACGATTCCTCATTGTTAGAGAATAAGAACCAAACTCTTGAAATAATTTAATCCTGATTTTAGTATGGAAGTGCCGACTCTTAAACGGTACGGCAAAGCTGCTGTCGTGTGATTAAACATCTGATAGAAACTGTATTCAAAACTTTATAAAACAAAATAGAGAAACAATAAAACTCTTTATAGCCCTCAGAAAGTTTAGCAACAGACCGAAGCCGCGAAATTAAGGAAAACAATCTGGCTTAGGTCAGACACGAACGTTTTCAATTATTTTGCGGTCGCATTTACACAAACAACTTTTGAGTTTGTTGAGAATTTAATGTTTGTTAAATTAGATACCTAAATATAAAATTAATTTTAAATATAAATGGGTTGAATCAAACTTCACCATTTATTTATCTGCCTCTTTCTCTCTTTTGACGTATCAAATAATTTTATATCATCAAATCGCTCATGTGGAAGTAGCACGGTTTAGAAGAGACCTACCCATTTCCTGCAGTAAAATTAAATGTGTCATTCATTTTGTATGGAAAAACCATTCTTTTGTAGTTCAATTCGAGATATTTGATCACTAAGAAGCATGTTTCATAATTTAAAAAAAAAACTAACTAAACTAATATTTTATACCCTTAAAAGCAATTGAATTCCCAACAAAACCGACTTCCAAGCCGTTTCAATGGCGGAATGCAGAGGTTCGGTAGCTATTTGAAAAATGCGAGCTGAGATTAGGGTTGCCGTGGATTCCAAGCCCGATGGTGTAGTGGATAGGGCCGCTGCTTTCTATACAGGAGGTCGTGGTTCGTATCCCACTACGTACCAATGTGATTTTCGCTTTCCGAATTTTATATGTAGGTACGTTTATTCCATGACTTCCATGCTGGACTGGGAGTGATAGAAAAACATAGAATGTGCCAGCTGCATTTCCTCCTGGGCATGCTGTAAAAACCAGCTAAGGGATTCAAGGGTTTCAGTATTGTAATTTAGACGATGGGCTGACAACCTGTCACTATTAGCAATATACAGATCTATCTGGAATAACCCTCAAAACTTGTCAGACGTGGCGGAACGACCTTTGTTTAGGTTGTTACGCTCTGCCTACCCCATTAGGGAAAAAGGCGTGATTATATGTATTGCCGTTCAGGCTTGAATTTCTTGCTTTTTATCAATGTATTGTACAAAAATTGGTAATTTGTAATTGGTAATTGGTAAATATTTCGCATTTATTTCACGAACAGAAACTTGACTCAGTGTCAAGATAGACATAAAAAAGAATTATTCAAACGAGGTTTGCAACAATATGTATGTATGTATGTACGTTTATTCGCATGCTTTGACGATGAACAAAACATCGTGAGGAAATATTCACACACCATCATCATAGCGTATGGCGTGCGTCGGAACCTAGATGTCTATGTCCAGTTTCTTCAGCCAGTCTACCGCTGCTGGGGGACAGGCTGTGGAGCTCACTCATTCCGCCAGGGAAGCGGCGTAGTGGGCAGTCGTTCACGATGTGAGCTAGGGTTTGGTCAGGCTCTCCGCAGTCGCAGGATGGTGACTCCCTAACCTCGCATTTGTGAAGATGGTGATTTGATCTTCCAATTCCCGTTCGAAACCGACATTCACACACCAACGAAGAAATACAAAATTTATGTGTGAAGTCGACCAATCCGTACTGGGCCCACGTGGTCGACTAAGGCCCGATTGCCCTATTCAGTGTATGATGTGTATGATGATGATTTAGTGTTCTGTCTTCAGGGTTTGTATATTCTTATCTTAACAATTATACCTCCAAAATTCACAATCAAAGAACATAATTCTAGCAATCACATATCCAACAAATTCTTACTTAGCCCTGTCGCCAATCATCATCATTAAATTAGATGGAGTGAAAAAGTTAACAGCTGTCAACATATTAACTGCTTCAAACAGCATCACTTAATTTGTTCTCTCCGATTTTCAATCTGTATGGAATTTTTTACTTATGACTGTGAAAGGACTATCTCAATTTTAATTTACAAATTGCCAGCAAAACCCATTCCAATAAAAAATCTTTTAAACATGGCAACCCTAAATGGGAAGGGGCAAGATGCACGGGGCTAGGGATTCACTATTTATTGAGGCATACGTCAAGTGAATGGCCCTCTTAGAGCTAAGGAAAGACAGAATAGTTTATTTTGTTTATAATGTGGACTGGAGCTGTGGCAGATTTTGTGGTGGTTCGGAAAAATGTGTCTCTATCAAATGCTGTGGCAGTTTCTGCCGTCGATCTCGGTCGCTGTCTTTGATAGATCCTTAAACTCTAAGGCCCGTATTTATAATCAGCTCTCAAGAGTGACAGCGATTTTAAGTTCGTATCAGAAATGTCACTTCAATACAAAACGACCTGTCAAATCCATACTTAATATTGCTCTCAATCTTGAGATAGCTTTATAAATACGAGCAATCTAAAAGCAATCAAATCGTAACCGGTGCTACAACATTTTTTATGGACTCGTACTTTTTTAAATTGCTACTGTTTTTGAACTCCAGTTAGCCATTGAACTAATCAATGAACACAAAATGTCAATAACACGCTCTAAAATTCCAATTCGACAACTATTAATGAGAGAATCACTCATTCATTCGAATTAAATTGATAAATGTCAATCTACAAACCGAACCCAGAATTCAATATTTTATCAGTAAAAGCTTTTGTCAATCGCATAATAAATCTTAAATGACCTCGATTCGGCGTTGCACACGAGTTAACTAAAGTTATTCCATACCTTAAATTTTCTGCCATGAGCATACATAAAAGATCAGGATCAGGAGCCGTATTTTTGAACCGCTCGAATCTGAATACTGCTCTCTCTCACTCATGACAGAAAATGACAAATATGTACTTATTTTAATTAAGTCGTATGCTCGTCCGAATCGACGCAACTATCGATCCCTCCAATCAAATTATATTCAAACGCTTTCAATTCTGAACGATTTAAATTCCCTAAATACGACAAAACTAATATAATTTGTAACTTTGTACGCGAACCAATCAGCTTTTGATGCTGTGACATGGTTCGATGAAAAACCCTGAACAATTTATGGGAATGTAATTTATAGGACAGACATATTTGCATTTAACAACATACAGAATGTTTATTTTGATTACAAGGAAAACACATACATTATCATTTCCACCTATGTGCTCCTACATGATTTGAATCTATCTAAGTAGTCCATGGAACAAGGTTCAAATCCTGCCCGTGTCAAGATTTGATTTCATATTTCTAATATTTTAGAAATTTGCCAGGCATTTTGAAAACTTTCTGTGAAGCCATAGACTCTCAACCATCCTCTATAGGAATATAAGCGTGATTTTGTGTGCATTCAAAACCTTCTTCTTATTGAGTGAGTTTTCGAGTCGCTGATCGACTTATGAACCCAGATGTCAGCGTTTTTAAACCGCCTAATAACCTAACAGCTAATAGGCCTCTGACATGGTTTGTGTACCGACCACTATAAAAGACAGTGATCGGGACCGACAGCCTATCTTGCCCTCCGAGACACGTTTTTACTTTAAGAAAAACAGGTGATTCAGCCTGCATTGCCCTAACCAAACTGGGGTTTCCATGACAAATATCAACTTCGTGTTCCCCCCATGGGCATCGAACCGGCAACCTCCGGATTAGCAGCTCATGGCTCAAACTACTAGACCACAGAGGCAGTTCAAATTCAAAACCTGTACCCATTAATCTTGCCCTCTTATCATAGAACCGCGCGTGGTGGAACAAACCCAGCTCTAATTCGACTGTCAAATAAATCGCACGGATACTAGAGCTGCAGCAGTTTTTAATCAAAGCCATGCTATCGTTTGAAGCCCGGATGGTGTAGTGGATAGGGCCGCGGCCTTCTGTTCTGTGCAGGACGTGGTACGCAGATGAAACCTCGAGGTGGAAAGCTAGCATAAAATAAAATCAGATCATCGTTTACATAAACATAACGACACTTCAACTTTATCACGATCCTTAAACATGTGCCGGCTATCACACACGTTAATACATAATACACAATAAATTTATGTCTGTTCAGAGATTTATCCCGGCACGCCAGTGGGACAGTAACTTATGACCTACACAGCAAATATTTGGACCCGGACCTCCCCTTACCCCGGCTTACCCGGGTGGGTACACCCGGGCTAAACCTTTCGTATTACACTGTAGAGATTTCGAGAAAATGAAGATATGTTTTTTTCTTCTTTTTCAAAGTACACAAAACTTAAAATCTCCGACCTATGTTGCCAGAAAGTCAAGAATTTCACTTTTCTTCGTAATTTTTTTAAGAATAAGTCGTTTTTCTTTAACATTTTTTGGGCACATATGCTGTAGAAAATATCTAACAATAATTCTTTCGAATTGCTCTATTATTCAAAGATTTTATCATTTTTATGGGTCACTAGATTTTTGGCCCGTGGTGTCGCTTGAGAGACTTATATTTTTATTTAAAAAAAAAGCCTTGGATCTGGTTTTCTTTCTTTCGACAAAAAGCATTCGATTTGACATAAAATTGGAACCCATATTCTTATTACTTATTCACAATTTCCTATTCCTATTAAGTGGCAAATAAAAAATACCTTTCTTTAAAAAAACTGGCACACGTCTTTTTACCCCCGTCTTATACTAGTGATTTATTGCATAAGATCGTTCTCCGAGCGTGAATGCGTCTTAATACGTCTTTTGTGACGCAAGGGTTACCCAAGTTGCCCCAGTTGCCCCAATATTCCCGCTTTACCCAATATACCTACAGGATGTTAATTTTGTTGCATGCCATAGCTAGTATTAGTATCGGCAAAGGACATAATGAAAAATATTATGTAAAAAATCCCACTCTAAAAAATAACTGACTTCCCTTGCAAATAATCAGATCTGAGCGAGATGGTAATTTTTATAAGAAACTCAAAAATTTCATTTTGGAGTAAGATTTTTTAAAAGTTTTTTATTTGAATATTACAGTACCAAAAAACCTCTCAAGTTATGGTACGCAATTATATTAACACCCTATATAGTTTGCCCCACATGTTCACAAACCTAAAGATTGGACCTTATCCTGAATGGGGTTTATTAAGCAGCTAATACACTTATTGGATCTTAAGTGAAGGTGAAAATGGTGAAGTGAATCGGGAGTAATTAAATTAAATTTAATTGAGCCTGGATTGGCTAATGTATTCGTAAAAGCAAAGTACCTATAATTATGTAAATATTTACATACAAACATAAAATCACGCCTTTATGCCTAATGAGGTAGGCAAATCGTCAAAAGTCAAAGTTGTTTCGCAAGTCTAACAAGTTTTAAGGGTTATTACATATACAATAGGTAGGATCTGTAGGTATATCGCTGTAGTGATAGGTTGTCAATTTTAAAGACATATTTACAGCATTCCTGGGAGTAGAAGCAGCTGGCACATTCACATGTTTTTCTATCTCTCCTAGTCCAGCATGGAAAAAACAAGAAATACAGCAAATTCTCTCTGCGTATTTAAGTCGACATTTGCTATTCTATGATCATAATCCTATAACAGATGTAGTTAATTTTGTCACACTATTAACGCATTGATGCCATATGCCGATCAATTTTGGGATTAACCGGTAAACCCCATAAAATTAACCGATAAAACCGGTGAAATTACCCGATAATTACCGGATTATCACTATCAACCTATGACGCGCATGTTTCATTAGTTAAGCCTTGACAGATTGTAGGTTTTAATTGGATGAATAGTACGATAAGCTATTAACAGTTTAGACAGAGGTTATTTGCATTATATCGATTATAGGATAAAATATCAACCCCAACAAAACATTTTGTATTGATGGAATATCTTGCACAAAAAATAATGGAGTAGAATAGAATATACTTTATTGCACACTTAATAAAACACATGTATAAAAAAAAAAAACATTTTATATTAGTGTCCATTGTACGTACATACCTATACAACGTGTAACAGAAAGGGTATATGCATCGAGAAATGTGTGAATCTACTCATGAAACTGAACAACTTTCCCTAAGGAACATAGGTCGAAAAACGAAAAATAAATTTTGACCTTCCATACAAAATGCATCAGCTGATAGCTCATTTAGTATGGGAAGTCAAATTTTTCTTTTCGTATTTCGACTTATGTTCCTTAGGGAAAGTTGTTCAGTTTCACGGGTAGATTCACACATTTCTCGATGCATATACCCTTTATGTTACACATTGTATAAACAGTCTTATTGTAACATTTACAGCGTCATCAAGACCAACAATAGTCATGCTGTACTGGACGCGATAAAGCCACACTCTGACACTGCACCTACCCTGTAAGGGTACAGGCTTGATTGTATAGATTCATTACTTATGTCACACTTCCACAACTCCAGAGGGGGGTTTGCTCTACGCCTGTTGGTTTACCAATTACCTGTTATTGCTTCTGAGTACTACTACGACATACTATATTTGACATTTGGATACACTTGCTATTACACCAACTCCCCAAACGAGGTATTTGGATACAGTAACAACATGACATAGTAATTTGAGAACACCTGTGGAGAATATTGTAGTTCCAGTATGGTATTATAATATTGAGTAGGTATCATAGTAAAATTATATGGCAAATAGGAAGCTACGTCTGCGCAACGCAGCTTGATTTGAAGTTGCGCTGCGCGGACATACATTTCTATACAATAACTGCGCGCCTCCGTCTCGCCCGCGCCTCGCCGTTTTCTGTTTTCCATGTGCCTAAAAGGCTCTAAATGAAAAAGAAAATACTATAACTTTTAAACCAAGTTGGTACATACCTTACTATTTACATAAGGTTTCCCCTTATCAAATAAGTACATCAAAATATAAAAAAATACTTGACATCGTTTGAGCAAACCTATCCGACTAGGATTCCGTTGTTACCAAATCTGTCCTACCAACATTCCTCACCCATCCCAACCTACACTTCTCTCATTCTTTTTTCCTTCCAAAACGAAAACAAAATAAAAGTTTTAAAATATGCATAACATCTTACCATGTATTTAAAACACCAAACTCTACCCAAATCCTAGCTAGACCGATTTATCCGCACTTTTAATTTAAGTTTAAGTTCGCACAAACATAAATATTCTCTGAAATATGGCTGCCCTCTAAACTGCTGATATAACCGCCGTAAATTAGAACGAGACTCGAGATAAATTATAAATTACCAGATGCTTTCTTTTGCTAGAGCTGCGTTTTAGGATTTTTGCCTTTGTAGTCCAGTGGTATGGGCTTCGGGTTTGCGACCCTGATGTCTTAAGTTTGAAATAGGTGCGAACACGGTTGTGATCATAGTTGTGATTTATTTTTGACACAAAGCATGTCAGAGGCCTTTTAAAAACCTCTAATACCAGGGTTCACAAAGTCTTTCGTAAGAAGTACTGAAGTATGAACTGAAAAGGAAAAAAACTAGTGAAATTATTTATTTCAGGTTCTTTCTTCTGAGAGAGCTGCATTTAGAATTTTTGAATCAGTACTGTGCAAATTTCGGGATTAAAAATATTAAGTACCATAGCCCACGCGGTCGACTAAGCCCCATTATCCTATTCAGGGGACGTATACGAGCTGATGATGATGATGATGATGACAAAACAGGATTTTCTATCAATAATCTATATTTAAATTCTATAGACTAAAAATTCGAGTAAAAAAGTTATCAAAGCCGATATTATCGGTCGAACTGAATTGTTCATTCGGACACTAATTCCTTTCCTCCCCTCCCCTTAATCCTCGCACAGGTAGGAAATTTAGGAACCGACTGCGGTTACCCGTGCCAACTAACTTGGCAGTACATAAATCAGTGCCTAGTTGGGCACTTTAGCAAATGATATTTTCGACAATTCCGACAAGTTTTCACTGGCTCTCATAAGTTGTCGGGACTCGAAACTTTCGGAGTTCGAGTTTGTAATCGTGTAGGGAGAGATTGTCAGTGAAACTTGTAGCAAACGTTAAATGTGAGTTGATTTATACTGTTGACTAGGTTTCCGACCCGCTGCGTTGCCCACGATTCTACTTTATCATATTTTTCTCCCATTTGCAGGGAATAGCTTAATTATTTAAAAAAAAGAAGCAGTACATTCACTCTTTTCGATACTCAAGTTCGTAGCGGCCAGCAATTTCTCCAAACGACATTAATGACCATTAACGACCTCTGCATGAGGTCTTTAAAGTACACACTAGTATGGATTAGGTGTTTTTAAGTTCACGTTATAAATTTTTTAAAGGTTGAATGCGCAAATTAAAAAAAAAATAGAATGAATGAATGAATGGAACGTACGCATGTCATAGGCGCCATTCTATCTAATTTTGAATTTTACAATAAATTATGGAAGAATTGCAAGTTTAATGTTTATTTTTAAGTTTATTGATATTGTTTCTTCGCAAATAAGAGAAAAGTACTGTACTAATCTCAGCCAAAATGCTGCGTCTCGGCCTTCCAAATTTACTCGACCATACATTGCTTTATTTTTGGCTTCTAAAGTAATGTACTATTTTAGGTACTTACGTATTTGAATATGAATATTTTTTGTTATTATTGTAGTTTGAGAGCGATAGAAAATCATAGAATGTTCCTGCTGTATCTCTTCCAGGACATACTGTTATAGTCAATAGGGGGAATCGAAACGTTTACGTTCATTATGTAATAAATTGTTTATTGTATTAATTGGTCATTGTATTGTTCATTGTAAAGCAGTGGGCAATTAGGGAATCCTATACGAAATACTCTCTGAAAAAATGTCAGGTAGGTATACGTATACAGTGCGACCGAAATATCTGTTCAGCTGATAGCGTCGCCATAATAGCTGTCATGGCTTAATTCTTGTCAGTGTAACCCATGGGTTTAGTTCTGTACAAGGGCATAAATGATAAATTTCAGCGTCACTTGGCGTAGTCTTTGAGTGTTTTCCTTGAAGTATATGTCCCAGTTTTGTCTCTGATACTATCATCGGTCCGTCTCCGTGTGCCTCAAAGGCTCTCCTTGTCACAATAAGATCAAGGTGGTCATTACCGATAAGTAGAAGTGGTTGTCGGTTGTTTAAACTCAAGTCAAGTTTGTAACCATAGCCTTTTAGTTTCAATTATCGCTACCAGCCCCCGTAGCATACCGCCGCGCGATAACGAATATATCGCATCTATCTGTCAAAATCCCATACAATTTGACAGATAAATGTGATAAAATGTGTGATAAATCGGCTATCACGGCTTTATCGCGGCTGCATGCTACGGGGGCTGAACAGATAGTCGGTAGCACTGTACGCAGCTACTTATCACTGATAATTAAAAAAAAGTTGACAACCGAATCTTTGGTGCAACTCTAGTGGCTTACACTTGGGTGCAGCTCTAGTATAATCCCCGCCTGCACAGGTCTGTATGATCTATGGCTCTCGATGGTCGTTCCTAATTCAAACCGCTGGACCACGTATTGAGGTGACGGTATATTGGACCATTCATCATTTCAACTTTTTACCAGTATGCAGGTAAAAACCGATGGTCATCTGAGTAGAAGTGGTGACAGGGTCTCATATTATCGGGAAGTTACTTCTGTTGCAACTTGAATATTTTTTCTTTTTAAGTTCTAACTGTTTTATCATTTTCACCTACTTAATTATTTTTATTCAATTTATGCAAAAATTACAAAAAAATAATAAATGCTACGGCGTAGAGGTTGTAGCACTTTGCTACGGCTACGGTCATTAAAACTAAAACGAGCAAACAAATATTTAAATTACAAAACAATTAATTAAATATGAACAACGTAATGTACGAAAGTTACTAATCAATCACATACTTATAACACTTTCTCTATAAACCTATTTTCAGAGACAGCGGTCAATCCGAGTGTTTGCTTTAATTCTTTCAATCTCTAATTCTTTTACGGGAGCCTACGTAGAGGTACTTATAACTCGACGGAATTGATTAAGTTTAATCACTAGTGTGACAGAAACTGTTAGATAGGAGGTAGACTTTCTCATGTCGCAGTCAAAGTCAATAAATCACTCTTTCACGTGTAGAAGCGAAACTCATTAGTAGCCAAACTGCCGAGCGATGCAATGAGAACTTTAAAATGAGCCAACTAGAGTTACAAATCGGGAAGCACAGTTCACGTTGAAAAGTTAAGCGGTATTCAATTGTTCGGACGAAACTTATTCACAGAGCGTGCAGCTAAGCGCAAATTAGTTTGGCGCTCATTTACTCGGGCTAATGACATATACAGGGTGTAAAAATGGCAAGAATGAGTTTAAACATGTGGTAAAGTCTGATATCTCATCAATTTTAATTGAAATATTGGACTTTAACAACCGATCTTGGGTAGTGTTCAATATAACCCAGCGCCAGCTTTATTGTGTTATTTTAGAGCGTGAGAAAGAAAGATAAGTTGGGCAGAATCCTAACCTTTCTCTTAAAATACAGTGTCATCGAAAACTGCTTCTGTGGGTAGACCCAAACATTTCAAAATCACAATGACATTTGCCGATGATGGGAGATCAAGAGTTTCGCTAGATTTCTATGTTTTTGACGCTCAGTCTGCCTACCCCTTAAGGGATAAATACGTGACGTGAAGGATTGGATGTGCTAGTAAGTATATATACGTATTATGTATTGGAACAAGCTTACATAACGTCCTTAGTCGAGAAGATTACTCTCGGATCTCGAATGCTATATATCCCTGTATTTTCCGGGTAGAATGGGTCAGAAAGCTTGGCTTAATTAACGTCAGTTCAAACAGTTTTGCAGAGATGCCACAGAGCAAATAAATTATAGATTTGACTTATAGTGCTTCTCCTACTTCTTCTTCTTATCGAGTAGGCTATTTTTAGGCAGGTATAGTAGCGCAGTTAGGTAATAATAAGCCTTTGACATGGATTCTCGAAAACAGCGACCTTTTGTTGACAGACAATCTAGCGATTCAGCCTACCTATACAATAGTTACTACTCCTGATCAAACTGGGAAAAATCTCACAGGGTGATAATTGGCAAATCCCCGTAGGAATCAAACCCACGATCCCGGATCGAGAGCTCATGGCTCAGACCGCTAGAATACGGAAGTTATGTTCTTATTAGTCAAATTCGCTTCATTTCTTATTCTCAAACTGGTCGGAAGCACAAACAAGTAGCACATCTGTACGTTAATACATGTTGTGTGTTCTATGCGCTCGGCCGGCGGGTGGCTAATCTCAAATGCATGCACCAACTATTTGCGCCTAGTGGGGTGACCACAATTTTAGATTTACAGGATAATGCCATTATTTCTTCTTTTGAGTAAGATATAAATAAAATGTTTATACTTGAATAATAAAATGTGGAATAATTCCAACACCCAAATTAATATAAAACAGAAAATGGTTGATGGTGGCTTATTTTACTACGCATTTTATATAGCACACCCTAATTTATTTCTAAAATGATTCTCAAAACTTGTCCAACATTATGAAAACGCAACGAATGTACTTAGGTGCTATTCACGGTTATAATGTTTATCTATAGATAAATGTAAGTTAAATAAAATAGCGGTTGTAGAAGTTATGCAAATGAAAATCCTAAAAACTGTGAAAGCATATTCACCCCAACTTTTAAGTAGGTGGCTACTGGCTACATAGTTTGAGCGTTGTTTTTGCTCAGCAGTGGCTCTTCCATTTTACTCTTGGTTCTGGAATGTTAGTCTGTGCTATTTACCAGCAAACCACAGACTAGTTAGCCATTAAGATACATACCAATAAATAACAACATGGGTAAGCAAAACCAGACACATTTATTCATATTTGAATCACTGTTTTATTAATTTTGTGTAATTAATAAAGTGACTATGGTAACGCTGAGGTATAAATTATGATGTGGGCTTATATTTATATTTTTAGTTCACTCGTATTGTCTTTGTTGTCTGCATGATTATCAGCACACATCCAATGGGCCTTCGCTCTATTGCAGAAATCTTCACGGTCCCGTGCTAGTCTTATACAGTTTGATTGATGATGTCGTGGGATCATGAATGAGACCGATGGTCTGTCAAATGGCTTTGTCTTTCTTTACACCATGCACCACTCTGTAAATGTTTTGATCTTCTGTTCAATCGTCCGTTCGTTGTTTATTTTTTTTTTCATTCATCCATTATAGGATAGGCAAAGGAACAAAGCCATACAGCCTCGTCTGATTTTTCTTATCTTGCACGTTTGACATTTTATAATCTTGAATTTGATTTATTTTCTTACATTCATTTACCTTCAAATTTCTTAAAAGAGCATTCACACAGCCCATGACAATTAATTTTCGGTACAAATAAAATAAGACTGAAGCTTAATCCTTTTCAGTTTCCCTGTCAGTGTTATAAGCTGAACGCTTAATTTTCCAGTTTTATGAAGTATGTTAGATCTCAAGCGCTGGTTATACTCCCACATACTTCTTATGCATAAATTACGCAGTTGAGAAAACACTAACAAGAAAGGGAAAATATTGTACGGATTTAATTTCAGGAAAATGTGTGTTGAGGAACTTATTACGGAATGTATTATTAAGAAAATTTCGTTAAGTTTAGCGTAAAATTTGAATGCAGAAATGTAAACCCACGTTGTAGTTTAATTAAATTATTAGCAATCATCCATTAGTAGAGTCAAAGGAGATAATTATGTGCCATCAAGACCATTTTCAATAAATTGAAGAGGATTGTCTGTACGACATTATTTTATGTTTTGCAAAAAAAAAAATGCTTCTTTTTAAATTTACCAACTGAAAATGAAAACAAATGGAAAAACAGACAAATATTTCAAACTCATTTCGCAATAATCCCGCTAGCGGAGAACCTTCCGTAATGAAAGACGATACCCGACACGAGCCAATCCCGGGATCCGCATTCCCGGGATCCACAAGGACTTATACAAACCTCAGATATACTATAAAATAAGCTAGAAACATTAAATTACTAATAAACTAGCGTATAATAATTATGGAATTACGAATGACATACGTAATCTACCATCATTGGATTATTCTAACGTCATAGATTTTGAAATGATTTTCAAAATGTAGGTAGATTTTTTTAGAAGAGTTTCTGGTACGCTACTTAACAGTATACCAGGTGTAAGGGACAGCGTACCAGAAACTGATAGGGGTTGCTCAGTCAACGTAACTGAACAACTTTCACTAGGAAATTCTTTCAGAAAATGTTTTTTTTTTTTTTTGGCTTTTCGCTTTTTCATACAAATTGTCTGACTGTGATGGTAATTTTGTATGAGAAAGTAAAAAGAAATCATTTCCTGGAAGAATTTCGCGGTGAAAGTTGTTCAATTTGGTATCAGTTCCTGGTATGCCCCTTACACCCCGTATCATTTTTTATAAAGCATTTTTCTATTCAACACTTCGGCTTACTTGAAATGGCTTCTTGTTAGTAGTCGTGTTAAGTGCACAGGAACATTAATTGCAGCATCCAAGAACCAACAGACAAACTACTTACAACTTTGAATATTATCCACCTAACTAAGAGTTTCTCAGTCCAAACATTAGCTGCACACATTAACTAGCACAAAGTTATTCTAGTGCCATAACAAAAAAAAAAAAAAACTAAAAAACTTTGGCGCGTGGGTGACATTGACAGCACAGATTACCTAGTATACATGTCCGTTAGGTTAGGTTAGGTTATCATGTTCGTTAGGTCACGCGCCAAAAGATCCTTGTACGACTGTAGAACCTATTTAAATGACATCGAAGTTACTAAAAAAAAAAAAAAAACGTAAGTACCTATTTTTGAATCGTCAATTTTTTTTTAGATTTAGTTAGTCATTCATAGGAATCAAAAAAATATGGATCTAGGCATCTACTATGTGCTACCGTAGGTGCTACCTGTATAATGAGGTCTGAAGATGAATTTCTAAAAGCAAAATATACCTACTTCTTATCAAGTAAGCATGTTGTAATGCAAAGAATATATTTCTTTAAATAAATAGTATTCAAAAGTCGTGTATATTTTTAAACTGATATAAAATAACTGTCAAATGAATCCTTCGGTAAATCTTGCAACCGCATCGAAGTCTCAATACACTCTGCTTCCTGAGCCAAAAAAAAAAGAAAAAATAACAAGAGAAACAGTGTCTCGAGGCACACTAGACGTAATTTATAAGACGGCAGATTTAAGAGGTACACTGCCCCACCTGAGGCTTATTTATGGGAACAACCCCGCATTTCCGGTGAGTAATAGCCCGTATCAATATTTTGAGGGAAATTTGACTATATACGGTGTAACTAAAAGGGAGGGTAGACAATATGGAGTTGATCAGAGTTGATGGTAAATGTTCCCACTAAATCTCCCTATGAAATATGAATTATATATAGGTAATTACCGAGATATGAGGACGTACTTCGATGTAGATAGAGCATGCATGGATAAGTTGCCATTTTAGACAAAAAAAATGAATTTTACTTTTATTAATTTAACAATTTATTGTACACACAAACTTCATAGAAAAAATGACATAAAAACAAAGGACATAACAGTACGTTATATATCAATGGACACAACAGGCACTGCTTATTTCAAAAAGCAATTATTTATTAATAAATAATTATTTATTAATGAATTTTCTGTAACAGTAAGTATTTTCTTGTCATAACACTTGAAAATTCTGTTTCTTACTTTAGTAAGTAATCACAAGTAGGAAATCATCCGTTAAGTAACGTGCTCTTAAGCATGTCTTAACCAATTTGCAAACAATCTTATATTTTGTTGTCTCTGTTAGTAATTGAATCCATGGCTCTAGATCGAAAACTCAGACCACCGAGAGTGTTATTATCTATTCTTATGCCACAAGTCAATGAACTAATCATGCTTAACTCTGATTATCCCGTCTTTATCCTATAAGTCCCCTGTTTTCAGAATTTGCATAGGTATACCCTAACTTTCACTACCAATTAAACTTTCATTCATTTCGTTCGTTCATTCGTTCGTTCGGGATAAAAGTTAGAATTGCTTGATTACGGGCAAATTGTTTGTTTCATTAGTGCTTTCAACTTTAGAATGCTAAGTATGAGTATACTGCAGATTAATTAGTTTTGAAGTGGAAAATATTTTTATCGAACATTGGTCCCATGTCGGGCGCCAAACAATAAAATTAATGAAATAAAATTGATTATAAGAACACATAATTAATAATGAATTTCATTTGGGGTAGTTTCCAAATTAAGGAGAACAATTTTACTTCTATTAAAGCAAAATCATTCCTTAGTGCCTCCTGGGCGCCACATTTCAAATAAGTAGAATTTTCAAATTCAACACCACTGAACCTGTCAACATTAAAGTATCGTTCACCAACATACCAAATAAAACCAAAAAATATTTCATTTCTAATACGCTTAAGCTTTTCAGGATTATTTACAGCTTCACTCGAACTACGGCCTTAAAAGCTGCATTAGCTGAATCTCTCATAAAGAACAACCACGGTTTAAATGAACATGGCAAAAAAGGAACTAACGCCACCCATCTTGAGTTTTGACATTGATTTGACAGTTCTCCGTATACAGCAGCGCCCCCAACCACGTTCACTTAGAACCACGTCGCACTTTAATTTTTACGATATTTCTTACCTCTAATACCAGATTGGAGATCGTAAACGCTGAGCCAACACCTCCAGCCTCCACGCGATTTATGAAGAAATATTATTCTATTTTATATTGTATTTCGTATAAAATGCCGTGCAGTTGGTGCAATCTTATTGCAGTCTAGAAACCTCTTCTCACGCAATAAATAGAACGCTTTTTCGTTTGAGAGGGAGCGAAACCCGGTGCAATATAAATAAAATAGGGTTGCCATAAGGCGACTTTTCTAGAAAATTTAGTTCATATTATTTCAACTTTGAACTTCAAATTAATTGCTTGTCCGAATCAATCATACAAAACTTTTGGTAAAATTGTATATTTTAATAATATTTTCTTTTTTACAAATAATTTTTAAAAAAAAATGCCGTCTGGCTAAATTCTATTAATAGGAGTAATAACATAAAATTATAATAAACACGCAGACTTAAGATAAAGATAAAAATTATATAATTAATTATGGTTACTTCATAGCCTAGAAATACGATTGTCTAGATTCCCAATAAAATCCAGATAGATCGTCTAACGCATATAAAAATCTAGATAGATTATATGATTTTCATACACCTGCCACCCCTGTGTGAGGAATATTTTTCACAGCATTCGAAATTTGTGAATTGTGAGAGCGCGTTCGTGTTGAGATGATTTATTTTCATACTTATTGCCGCTGTTGAGTTGATTGAAGCAGACAACAAATCATTTATATTATTTTAAAAGTATTTTTGTGATTTCATTACGGCTCGCGGGGTGCGTGATTTTGGGTGTGCAGAATTATAATATTATTTTCTGTTGATCTTCATTATCCATTTGATATTTAGATTGTAATGTGTATCGCTATAGTGATAGGTTGTCTGCCCATCGCCTGAATTACAATACACTGTAACCCTCGAATTTCTTTGTTGACTTCTACAACATACCCGGATAGAGAAGCAGTTGGCGCATTCTATGTTTTTCTATCGCTACCAGTCCAGCATGGAAGCAAAATATATAGCTTACTGTATTCCGTTAGGGTGTAGTAGTGTCAATCCCCAGGCAAAGAGTTTCTAGAAATTAAGTTCAAGAAATTAAATAGTAAAATGGCAACACTTTTAAAACTTTCAAAGGTCCTTGTATAGAAGCGGAAGGTCTTTCAAAATTAACAAACAACTCGTTAAACTTTCAAATCAGTTCAGTACTTCTACTTCTAGGACAGTAGATTCTTACAACTATTGTCCTGCCAGTAACAATCTCAACGACTCAAAGATTCTGAAAAGGTTTTTCTTGCAGTTAGGGTTGCCATCTCTTAAGGACTAAAGAACGGACCAGTCTGTTCATCCAGATTTCAGATATTTAAGCCCTTAAATATTATGCCATATTTAAAACGCTCTATATTAGCAATCCCTCGCAGTTCTCCTTCTTCATTTGTAAAAATACAGTCGCGTTTTAACAAACCTTATCGAAGTTTTTCTGTCTGAGGCTTTTAATATTTTAATTGGTTTCCTCTACATTTTAGTTAATACTCCAAAGAACTGAAAGTCTCAAAAAACTGAACTCCTGGATATCCTCAGCCAGACCCTGTTCATCTTTTCAACGGCTGGCAACCCTGCCAGTTCACAGCCAAGAGTGCCAAGTTTCTAATGACTTGTACTCTAAACTCCAGAACATTCCACTGAAATCTTAGTGACGTAAAGTTTTATTCAGAAAGCTAGCAATAACTTAGGAGTTTGCTCACTTACCTGCACCTTACTCCTGCACAAAGCAGTGCTGGATTCAGGTGACTTCCCTAACAAGAGGAATTTATACTGTACAGTAGAAAAGTACTATCTAGATGTAATTGGACTATAGTAACACCCGGTATAAGGGACAGCGTACCAGAAACTGATAGGGGTTGCTCATGCATCGATACGGAACAATTTTCAGCAAGAAATTCTTTAAGAAATATTTTTTTTCTTTCCCATACAAAATAACCACCGCGATCAGACAATTTGTATGGAGAAGCCAAAATAAAATCATTTCCTGAAAGATTTTCGGTTGAAAGTTCAGTATCGTTGACTGAACAACCCCTATCAGTTTATGTTTCTGGTATACGCTGTCCCTTACACCCGGTATAGCATGGATAAGTTTTTAATTGCTGCAACTGCATCACGAAAAGGCAAACTACTGAACTTAGGATTCAAGCCAATTTTGAATTTCAAAGTTAAATTGGGATCAACGACAACCTGTTACTATAGTAATAAATATTTCATTCTTCCTAAAAATTACCCTCAAACCCTGTGTCTGATACGAAAACGTCATTTTATGTCCTTGCTTGCTCTGCCTACCTTGCTTGCTCTGCCTACCTAGTAAGTATAAAATGAATGAATGAATGTATGTTAAACCTCTTCTTACCTATACCGGTATAAGTCCTACATATATCACTTACAGGCCTTGACTTAATATTCGTATAAAAAACTCAATTATTTACTGATATTGTTATGCCTATTGTTTATCCCAATTGCGGTTCTGGCCCAAGTAGGTGTTGTAAAGTGATGCGCTGAAACTTGGCCCGACTTGTTAGCTGGTGGAATCTAGTTTCCTACTTCCTCAGTCGTAGTTACAGCTTGTACGGCTTTGTTGCAGATTTCTTCAAGGTTGCTTTGATGCGACTTTAAAAGTAGTGAATGTGTTAACATGACGAGGTCCCACTCTGGGCGCCAGATGTTCTTGAAGATGCTTTTCTTTGCTTTGGGTTTGCTCTTAATTTTGGTTTAGGCAAAGCCTAGAGGGCTCAGAAGCTTGTCTCATGCTATTATTATTTTATTTCATGGGGCCAAGGGATAAGAAAATAAATTTTAAAATATCCGCACTGTGTGTATCAGAGTAGTCAAAGAGCCATAAATTTTACTGCAGCTCAGCTACTATATCAAAGTCTTTGACATTTGGCACTTGAAATAAAAATGTGAAGTTATCTCGCTCCACTTTAGCATTTGCATGTTTGCATCCAAGAAATAAGATTATAGTTTAGTAGACCACATAAGATGTCCAAAATTTGCACTCGACTCTAAAACACGGTTTAATAGGAATAGAATAATTATACTCTATTGTACACTTAATAAAACACATACAGAAATAACAAACAAGAAATATTAGTGTACATAAAATAGACACAGAATCAATGGCGTACTCGAACATTGTAAATCAAGACAAGTTGTCAGCCCTTTTCTTAAATTTCAGTACACTGAAACCCTTAACGAAGTCTGTATCTTTAAATATTTACTTACTCTTAAAAACCTCTCAAAAATCGACCCCACCTCCTCTAAATCGAGAGCCTAGGCGCAGCTCAGTTACCACGCACTGTCTCGCAATTACAGGCATTACCCGGAAACAAAACTTTGAAAACTAATAAATAAAATATGATTGGATCGGGAACTTCCCTCGTTACGAGTTGGATGCTCAATGCTCGCTCAACTCATTAATTGCGGCTTGACTTGTACTGAGTAGTTGGTAGGCGCTTTGGGTGCGTAAAGAGTTCAGAATTCGATTCCTGTGACACAATTAACTATATCAGGTTCAGGTGTAAGGAACAGCTTCCCGCAAACTGATAGTAGTTGCTCGCATTTGTTTAAGACTTTCGCGCTTTGTACACACTGCATCGGGTCTAAGCACGGATTACTATTATAGCTCGCGACCATGGTTGATGTAACTCAAACCGAAACGCCGGGCAAAGGTATTTAATCTTAATACCTATCTATCTTTAGTAATTAGTGCTAAGACTCGATGCAATAAAATGATGTGATAGATTGCTGGGTCAACTACACTGAAAAACCGTTTTTTTTTAAAGGAAATTAAAAATAAAATTATTTTTATGGGGGAAGTAAGTTTTTAATTCCCTGAAAGAATTTTCTGCTAAAAGATTTTCAAATATTACATTTACCGCGAGCCCGGAAAGAAAAACAGTTTCATCGCACTCAGTCTATAATGGATGCAAAAAAATCAAAGCATCTAAAATATGTACCATTTTCACCCATTACACGAAAAATACTAAAATATTTTTCAGGAAACTAGAAAGCGCTAGAGCTGCAATAAATTACGGTGGCTTTGCATAATGTGATCAGAAAAATCCGTCCCCTTGCCATCAGATTCTCTGCTTCAAACGCAATTCACGTAATAAAAAAGCGGAAAAACTTGACCAGCAAAAAAACAGACGAAACAGCCTGCAGGGGGTTCGGTCGTGAGAAATATCCAATTTAGCCGCGTTTGCCCGGTAAATTGACGCCATTTTTCATTTTGGCCGCCGCCATGTTACCCAGTGGCGCCGCCATTGCGGTTCGTATGTTATAAAGGGCGGGAAAATGAATAAAAAGATGTATTTCATTGTTGTTTGAAGAAATTGTGCTCGGTATTTCTGTCACTTCGGCTATTTTTCTATAAATAAGTATATTGATCTGATCGAACCTGTTGCTAAGTAGGTACGAACATGTAATAAAAGATTCAAAAGGCTTTATGGCGGATATAAAACTAAAATGTTTGAAAGGCACGCCTCGTAAAATCGGAATACCTACTAAGCCTTCATCAGAGTTTGAGAAAACCTTACATCGGTTGCCGTGGCAACTTTGGAACCTTTTGCGAGCTCGAACGTGATTAGCTGTTTAATTCGATTTATTTATTTTATTTGGCAACACTGAGGCTATTTAATGTTGTTAGGACCTTCCGACTGTGTGAGTGAGAGTGATCTAAATCTCTTGCTAAAATAATACTATAATTTTACTTTCCCCTTTGAATATTTCAATTTTCAAATTATTTTCCACAGGATTACAAAAAGTTTGTCTCAGTGACTGATACCATCAACCATTGGTTTAAGCTTCTTTGCCTTTGCACATAAACCCCATCATATAAGTAGAAAATTTAATCAGAATATTGTCTGTCTTCGATATTGATGCGGTATCCTATCTCGTGTCCCACTGACTTGCCAACTCCATCAATTCCGTTTCTTTGTCGACAATTCTAAAACGTAGATATAAATTTACTGGAAGCGCCAGTGCCTAACACGTAGCACGCAAAAATTGAAATGCCAAACAGTCTGAATAAATGTACAACAGCACAAAACTATAGACGACAATATAAAATTAGACAATTACAGTTGTAGCATGTAATCTATCTTTTTGGTTCTTTCTATTCATAAGTAACAATTATGTAAATGTTTACTGCAATACCTATTGTTTTAAGTCACAGGCAAATATTAAGCTACAGGCTGCAAATTCTAAGCTACGGGCTGCAATTTTTTTTTACCACATACTGCAGTGTTTAAGACACCGGCTGCACAATCTCTACATCTATGTAGCTACTGGTAGCTAAGTTTCCTACTCACACTTGCTACTCAGCCCACGAAGGATCGACCAGCAGTGTTGGATCACTAAACCTCTAACCTGACCTGACCATACGACAAAATGTTGTCGTCACATTATCTCATCTAAATTTCTGCTAACGTTTTGAAGCCACATTCTGCAGTCTCTACATCCATGTAGCAACTAGTAGCCAAGTTTCCTACTCACACTTGCCACTCAGCTCACGTACGATGGAGCAGCAGTATTTTATTAGATCATTAAGCTGGAGACGTGTCCTGGACACCCATCAATACGGCGGACCCGATGGCGTTAGGTATTACTCACTATCATTCGGTTTATTGAAAAGGTGTGAAAATTTAGTGCGTAATATTTTCAAAAATAGTTACACGGTATGCGATGAATGAGTAGTGTGTATTCTGAATGAATGGGGTGTACATTAGGGTTCCTTAAACATTGATTACTACTAATCAACTAGAAACCCTTATATTTGAATAATTAGTTGCACAGATAGAACATATATTTTTTCCCGAGTTATCGGGAAAAAAACAATATAAAAATCAATATAAAACCTGACAATCAAAAGATAACATTTTTGCTTTAGCCGCAGCGTTACCGTATAAATTGATTCAGTTTGTAAATTGCTTATTGTTAGTTGGTGTCATATCATTTACTTACGCTAAAACTAATCTACCAAAAGATATCAGAACATTCACTAAAGAAAATCGTAGTGCGAGAATTTGGTCATGATTCAGTTAGGTTTTAAGATTATATAAGGTTTCTAAAACCCCCATTCATAGACAAAATCCCCATTGAATACTATAACAATAGAGACCGATACTTCACAATTCATTTGCTAGATTCTCCATCAAGCGTGATTAAGACGTCGATTTCAAAAGACCACAATCCTATTACGATTCGCTCACATTTTAGAACCTATTCACTTTGGCAGGATAATCCAAGGTTGTCTGGAACTTAAGTCGGCGAGCTCTACAACAATCGAAATCGATTTCGAACTGAATGTTCTAAGACACAAGGCTCAAAATTGATTGTAAAATGTTTCTTCGAATAAAATCTCGAATAATTATACCCCAATGAGCCGCATTTCATATAAATTTTAATTTTCGCATGAATTAATAGCAGGTTTAATGATAAATTTTCGACGACAATACTCTGTCGTCCATGGACGCTCATAACAAGATGAATAAATTTTCCGATGCGTAAAAATAAGTTGATGAGCCTTTTCATTTTCCCTTTTCGAATTGTGGCTACGTACAATAAAACCAGGGAAGGTAATTTAATATGGCATTCTTATTTTAAAAATACCCGTATTCATGACGACAAATGGAATTTACATTTCCACATCCAACGTCATTTCCGAATAAAAATGATTATTCTGCGTGACTCGTAAAAAAAAAAACAAGCTATATGATGACATGACGTATTGAATTTACTTTCTCTCTATTGTATGCGTAATTTTAATAACTAAATGTCATAGATTTGCAAATGCTTCGCAATCTCTTTTCTTCTTCTTAGCGTGTCGATGGAACATGAGAAATAGGCATGTTGACTGGGTGGCCTTCAAACAGATGGCTAAAATACTGTGGATCTCATTCATCATTTGAAGAAATTGCACATTTCGATTTAATAATCAAGTTAAAAATATAGAAGTTATTGATTTGAGTAGTCAACATTTACTTGCGTGTGACGTCATAACCCAGTATTTTAATACAAAAAATCGTTTTTGACGTATCATAAAAATTTGCTGATTTGACTAGTAGTCATCTAGCGTATTATACATCATACATAGCGGCCCAGAATTCAACCTCTCTTTTTAATTACTATTAATTTACATAGATAATGCGTACCATTTGTAAAACAAGTTTTAGAAATGCGGTAACCTGAATCGTAATTTTGTTTTTCTAAAATCTGACATCAAAAGACTCGTGGAACCAATTTTAATATTGACATCAAATCTATTTATAATTCAGTTGTGTATTCCGTTTGATGCGAATTCTCTCGCAATTCCAGACTTTCATTTTCTTGTCAAAAGGAATTTTCAACTGTGTTAAAAACAAAATTACAAATCTACACGTACGCATCCCAATGAAGCTGTATACCTTCATCAGATTCAATTCAGATTACACCATTTGTTAAAGTCGCGGTCGATTATGCTGGTCCGATAACGACAAAAATAGATACTCTTAAAAAGCACTAACATGTAAAACAAATGGTCCTTCTACGAAATGAAACGATCAGCTGACACCTGCTGAATATGGTAATACCAAGTTACATAATCCCTGTTCTATTTTATCATGAAGTCTGTCATTGTATTTTGTTCAATATAACTTTATTTAACGTGCCGTTAACACATTGCTAATAAGAAATCCTGTTCGGCCTTGTTCCAGCAGAAGCACCCTCATGTCATCTTTGAGGCGCGTACGAAGGCCAACAAGGGGTGCGCCAACAAGCTGGAGTACCGGCCGAAGACCAGGCGGACCAAGCATGTGTCCTTCGTAGAGGAGCCTCTGGGAGACGACCCTGGGACCACGTGAGTACCAACACAATCATTTTTAAACACAATCTTCAATGTGAATGAGGTGATGGCCATTGAAGTATAATCTACGTATTTAACGTATTACATAATACCTCAATGATAATGGCCGGTGGAGTATAGTGATGGCCAAGAGAAGGCCGGATATACCTGGACATGGTTAGCTTAGCCCACAAGAGACAGTTATAGTACGATAAAAAGGAGGGCTACGCCTTGTAGTGGGTAAACGAGGTCTGAAATGATGATGCTTTGCTCGTTTAACACACATATTGATAATCTGCCTCTATGTTTGAATTTGTATCAAGATTTTAGACTTAGTTTGGTTTTCAAATATAAAGGATGGAGTTATAAAAATATCACAGAACTACAAAAATATATCATTGTATTTTCTGTCACATTGCATTTCGCATTGTTATATTTTGTGTGCGATCTTTCAACTGAATCACTGATTCACCTTTAGTTGTAACAAGCTTCTACTACAAACTTGAACAGAATCAAAGCACTTTTATACAATAACAAAGAGATATTTTCCTACTTTTTAAAAACGTGACGTAAACTCTCGTTTACAAAAGAAAATAAAATTCAAATATTCACTGAAATCCTAGACGACAATACTAAATCACAAATACAGGAGCGCAGTTGTTCGAGCAAACAGTCCCTCGTTCTCAGGTTATTAATTCCAGGTTTTTGTCCAACTTTGAGAAGAAATGCAGTTTCGAGCGAAATCTCTAGCTTTTGTCTCTTTAATCAAGTTTTTTTAAACTTGCGCGGAACATATTCCCGAATGCAAAAAAAAATAAGCATCCGTCATATCTTTTTGTTTTTGCGTCGCTTTTCATTTTGAGTCTTTTTTGTAAACGGGATTTGATCTAAATATCCCAGAAAGGCTTCAGACGCCGTCATGTTTATTTTTTGTTGTACCTATGGTAGCGTAGAGAGCCCGTGGTGTCACTAGTACCATTGAGTTGTACCATTAATGGTACTACTTTTTTAGTTTTATAAATCGTATATTATTGTAATCACTGCATTGGTCTCGGCTTATTCTACCATTTTTACTTTTGCCTCCTGCTCTTCCTTTTCTGCCAAACTCAACGTTTTATACCAAGCCCTTTCTAAATGTTCGTTCTAACCAAATTCAAATATTCACTTTATGATGAGGAAAATGCTCCGTCGCTTAATACGAGTTCATCTTCTCTCGAAGCGATACAGTTAGTACACGTTATTTCTATACAGGGTGTAATAAACTTTAGTGTAATTACGACCCGCTTATTACCTAGATAGAACAAGGCGAGAGCGATGCTTGCAGTTAAGCTAACGATACGCTTAGGATTAGGTATAGGAGGTATTTGTTTTATATGTTGGAGGAGGGTGCAGAATAAACTTAATTAGCATGTAGCTATCCATTTTGCTGTAAACTTGCTCAACATCAGCTTAAGAGCTATACGTCATCTAGCTATATGTACGTCCCCACCGAGAGGCCTGCCCTGGAATATAGGGCGATCTGGCCTTAGTGAATTACGTGGGCCCAGTACGGATTGATTCAATTCATTTTTAGGTGCAGGTTTTTGCACGATATTTTTCTTCACCGTAAAAGCGCCGAACAAACGTACATAATGAAGTTCAGAAACCGAAAAACACATTAGTTACGTGGTAGAATTCGAATCACTCCTGCACAACAGGCAGCAGCGGCTCTATCCACTACACTATCGGGATTGTTGTAATCTTGCTAAGCATACTGATAATTCCGCATAGATACAGCATGTTGTATTTATGTTATACACTTTTTGTTACACGTAGTATGTACAGTACACGTTGAAGCCATATCCGAACTAACGAACCGAACAGCGTACGGTTATGGCTAATCACGTCGCTGTACAATCGATTGAACACTGATTTACTCGGCAAACATCTACCTATTGTTGATACAGCTTATAGGCAGCTTATCCTCCTGGAGCTTATGAACCTATAAGATTATATAGGGTGTGAAAAAAGTACCGAGTTCATTTAAGCCACACGTTCTACTAATGAAATCAAACAACTTTCCCAAAGCACAAAAATTTCAGCGTCTTGGGTTGGTTACACCCTTAACCGGTGTAAGGTTATGAAAATGTCGCGATGCTTAATAATTTCTCCATAAATAACATTTCCGAAGAAACCAAAAACGAAATAAGTTCTAGGAATAAAAATAATCGCGACTTCTATCCATCAAAGCTGAATCAATCTATGTAAATAAAAATGGGAGCGCCTGATATGAGGGTTTTCATCAGCTCACAGCAAATTGGGTCTGACTGAATGATTTATAAGGTATAGGGATGCTGTGAAAAGGATCTCATAGGGCCTTGACAATAGATACATTTCTCTATCCACATTATAATATTTTACCATCCATCAAAAATTTTACCGAAGGACACAACGAATAGTCATACTGTCATGTCATTCATATCTAAGTAAAGGTGTTAAATCTGCTAAAAAAACTTTTATATTAAATCGGATCAATAACAATGTAAATAAGAAGTCAAATGAATAATATAAGCTTTTTCGATATGGTCTTGGTCATACAAATTTTTAGGTAGGTAGGATATTTTCAGATAGTTAGGATCGTATATTGCTATATTGACAGGTTGTCATTCCATCGCCTATCTCGGCCCCTGTGCTAGGATCTCTCTACCGACTTTAATATAGAGGCATAATCTTTAACATTCTAAATTTCTATCAATCCTTGTCAAGCACAGAACGTTTATACTCATTTTAGTAAATAGGCTAGGTTCTTAAATAAAAATAAAACTGATAAACATCCAACTCACTCTCATCAAACAAGACTTACACGAAGCACTATTCTTTATGTCCTCTTCTGTAGTAAATACTCCAAATATCTTGTATGTGTCACATTATTATAGTCTCTTTTATAGAGACGATGTTTGTCCCCAATTCTGTAACAAAAGTTCCTTTGTTGTGGACAACGAGTGTGTCATCAAAATACAGTACATCAACCCTGGTTATTTTTGCTTGTTTTTTATTGAGGGCATGACCTATCTTGTGATTCTGAGATAGTACTTTCTTTTTAAGTCTTAATTTAAATGCAAAGTAGAGGGTAGGTTATTGTATGTATTCATCTGTTGCAACACACATACGGTACAACCACAGTAAAATTATAATACAATCTAACAATGGTACAATACCATCTTTGAGATTTTTGAAGGACCTCTAGGACGAGAGCCCGAGACTCAGACCATAAAGCAAGTTATTAAAATTATAGTGTCCAAAAAATATTTTTGAAAATAATGTCAAATTACTCCAATTCTAAAATTTAATCCTCACAGATACACTCGGCGACACTCTGTTACGCATTCTTCTAACCTAAATTAATTACAATAATTTATCTTCAAATCAACCATTTAAACTCCAAATAGAGTCACCTTAAAATAGAACCAACCAAATAGCAGTGCATTCAATCAAACCGAGCATTAAAATTCAGCCATTCAAAGTCATTTTCAGAGCCAATCAGAGTTCAAAGATAAGGAGAGTCCAATTTTATCCAACCCACTTTGATATTCCACGGAACACGTAATCTTCCCTTTGACATTTCAAACTGTTACTCACTGGGGTGATTTGATTGTAAACTCTAATGATTGGTCCGGGTCGGCCATTTTGATGTTTGGTATAGCGGAAGATTGTTGTTTTGCGATTGGGCGAAGTGGTTAATGACAAGGAACCGGCAGATACAGATCGAAGATTATTATAAACAACAGGTATTCTATCATTTTGGTTTATCTACTTCCATGTCGATCTGGGAGCGGTAAAATAACGTAGAATGCGCCAGCTGGACATGCTTTCAAAACTAAGAAATTCGAGGTTGTAACAATAACCGTAGTGTAACATAAGGCATGTCAAAGACCAGACAGGAACTCTGTTGCCAGGATTCATCGGGATCATTGGCATGATTGACACAAAATACGGAGAGACCGCCGCACTATGATTTCAATGCTTCCTGCTGTTATCTCTCTGCCTTTCTAACAGATAAATTAAGTACCTAGTTATCAATATTATATCAAAAACAGATTTAGGGAGGCACTGTGTTCAAAAACAGAGCAAACAGAGCTATTTAAATTCCAGACAGGACATTAGTTAGTTGAAAATGCAGACATCTCCCAAATGTCACAACCACAGCGCGGCGAGGATTAAGTAAATTTGCTAAATTACTCAAATCAGATTAGGACGGAATTATAATAAAAAATTGTCAAGCCCTGAGACTGTCTGGGAGATACAAAATGCTGACGCAAGTCTGGGTGGCCAGACTATGTAGAATATTTCGTTCATACAGAAATTGAACTCTCCATTTTTGTAAAATCTGGACTACTTTACGTCGCATTTGCAAAGGAAGTGAATCTGCTGATAGGAGTTGATGGCTCAAATCCGGTGTACGTAAAATATTTGATGATTAGTGATTACGGAGTTATTTCGTTGGTTGTTATATCTCCAAGTTTATGATGAACGGTAAGCTTGAAATCATGAAATCTTTATCTGTGGTAATACCAAACCAAACTGAAAAAAAAAATACAAAGTTTAAATTGTAGGTAGTTAATCGAAACCCAAACCAAATTTTTCTAAAGCTCAAACCAACATTTTCCGTCTGGTCACACCAACGGTTGTTTCACTTTTCGCTCCTATCTCTAGTGGTGGGGGGACGTCAAATTTACAAAATAATTATTTACGCTGCCGGAGAATTTTCCAAATGAGATCCGTGCAAACACAGCCTGTTTACAGAAATATATTCCGAGAAACAAGACAAGGACACTTGAGGTAGTGCTGTCCCTGTCTGTTTTCAAGTAGCAGCTACAGTTTTACCGATGTATTTTGCAAGATGTTTGTTTTTGCTGATGGCTTTGTAAGGGGGGACCGCTGGGGTTTAAAACAGTTGACAACTGTTTCAGATTTGTTTTTTATGTTTTCGAGTGTTTTCATACATTTTCGAACTCTAGCAAATAGTGATTTCGTGGTTCGGGGAGTACTTTAAACATCGGTCCCAGTTGCTGAATTGATAGTAACGAACCATATCAGGGACTTTTAAGTGTTTTAAAAATCGTTGACATCAGGAGTTATCAGTTCGCTCGACCTTACCTTCAGGACAGTAAATAGAAATCGATAAAAAGGTCAGCTCTAGCCAGAAGATCAATTTCAAAATGTTGGACGAAACACTAATCTTCTGCCCATCTCAAAGTCTTTACCTCAACTCTACTCTTCAGCTTGACAAATCTTTTTAGTCACGCACACCCCCCTCCACGGGCACAATCTTACCGGAAAATAATCCCCAATGGGATTAATTCCTCTGGTAAATTATCCACGGCTGTTTTTTTTTCCACCGGATCTCCTTAACAAATGTTGCGTGGTATTGGAGGAGATGCCCAGGGGACCAACGATTTACTTGGACGTTTAAAGCTTTAAAGGGACTAAAGGAGGCTAATAAGTGGCTCAAAAGGTCCGTACTAATTAATATTAGAACTATGAAAGTGTACCTGAATAAACTTAGGGGGTAAACCATGCGTGTATTTCGGATAACGAGTACTTAATGTTTATGTTTACGTAGTAAAATATCAGTCAAACACATCTCCATTCATTCTATTCTGCAATTGTGCATACTTAGGAAAAAATAGTAAGTTAGAAGTGACCCTGCTGGTCTTGAAGGAAGAAGTTTTGGTAGCTTATTAAAAAAATAAAAACCGGATTTACTTTCTTTTTTGATTATTTTGAAGAAGATCATCTTAATTCCTAGTTTTACCTTTAAATCATTATTCCAAAAACGCCAAAGCTATAAAAATTACACTGAAAGATTAATATCGCATTTCTTACCTCAATTTCTCATTCACGACGAATACCAAAAAGCCAGACATCTCGTTATCGGATCTAACGCGAAAAAGCCACAAATTTCGCCAAATAAAGGTTCGGAAAGACCTTCGCAATCAATATAACTTCATTATCGAATCTTCGATTCCCTGCCCTGAAGTTTTGCGAGATAATAAGGTCCATGGACGTCCGATAAAGTTGATTAAAGGGAATTAATGGGATGGTAAAAGGTCACTCTAATCGGTTTAAAGCCGTTTTTTTTCTGGAATCAGATGGGAGTTTGTTACGGAGTACTTTTACAGTAATTGGATGTTGCGCGTTTGGTTCCCTTTGATGGCCTGTTTTTTTGTGTCTGATGTAATCAAGTGATTATCGTCATTCAGCCTAGACTGTAGAGTTAACCAAATGAGAGATGGAGCTATTATATTTTTGAAACCAAGAAAAAATCCTTCTTATTCACTTTTGGTTTTGATGTCCAAACAAGGCATTGATTCTTTCACACTACCTACCTTCATCAAGAGACAGACACAAATCTTCTTGCATGTATAATACGACGAGAAAAAATATTTTACACTTTATGTTAATCATAATATTATGTCCTCAACCTTGGTATACTGTAGAATAATCTTTCGTAGAGCGAGACTAGAGCGATGAGCTGAAATAAGTAGGAACATGAACTTCTCAAACCATGTATGTTTTCCAGTGACACCCGCTCAAAAGAAGACCGCGCGTGGCGATGGTGGCACGACGCTGGTCTTCGGGCGCTGAACCGACGGAGGCGTGACGTCAGAGAGACCACCAAGTACATAGAGACGGCCCTGGTGATAGACAAGGCCATGTTCGACAGAAGAAACGGGAGTACGAGGTCGGAGGTTGTGCACGACGCGATCCAGGTCGCCAATATTGCTGATCTGGTAAGTGCCAAAAGATTTCCTCTCTTCCTTTCTCACCAGAATAAATTAAATAGAATAAATGCAATAAATTAAATGTGTAAACAATTCTGAAAATCTCAAGTCATGAAATGAACAATTAGAAACAGAGGTTGAAATATGAAAAAAGATTTGGCACACCCGTAGCTTAGGTACAAAGTTGCCAAATCAGCTGATGAATTTAATGGAAATAACTGTCATGTTTCGATCCAACATGTAGGGGAAATTTTCTGTTTCTTAAATACATATAATAGTATTTGTTTACATTATTCCTTTCCTACAATACAAATAAAAAATCCAAATAAAAATGTGAACTCAATGAGTCTTAATGTTGATAAAAAGTTAAATAGATCGATTTGATTTGACAAAACTATCACAAAACAGAACCTGTTTCTTAATCATAGAGATTCTCATAACCCCTTTTGATACCACAATCTTTCCAATCGACGTTCTTGTCAACTAAATATCACGAGGATTTTCCCTGTGCCTGTTCATCACAATAGAGGGCATTATCATTATATCTCGTCACGTCAGGAACCCAAAACAAAATGCCATCACTTGGTATTACCACTGGTTAGGGCAGATGTACATGTATGTCGACGACATTTCGGTTTTGTTTGTTTTTGGCGATGACTCGGAAATAAATTGGTCATAACTGTTTTTGAATTTAATGTAATTTCTGTGTGTGTGAAATTGTGTGTTTTCACCTTTGCGTCACTGTTTTGATCATTTCTTAAGAGATGTAACCCACATCTAGAAATTTGAAAAAGAAATCTCTTTGGCTAGTTAGCTAGCTCTAATCTCATTTTTTTAAAAGTAAATCTAAGCATATTTTCTTTCAGACTATATTAAGAGAGTTGTTTATTAGGACAGAGAGCAAACCCTTCTTAAATTTTATTATTTGAGCAAGTTTCTCTATTCACTTGTAATCACTATTCTTTCACTAAGTCTTTCTCGTCTTCTCTTTGTTCTTCACTTATTATTTTCACTATGTATATATACAGCTTTTGTCCATTCGTCGGAATGTCTGTTCGTCCCATTGCAGTAACCGTCGTCTCTACTATTACATCTGACCACAATTGTTATGGCGGCCGAATGGGGGAGGAATAATCTTTTGGTTTGTTGCTGAAGGCTAGATGTATGGAATGATGAGATAAAAGGTTTTTACATATCTCATGCTCAGTAAGTGGTTCATACAACCCTAAAACCCGGGATGTAAGTGGTACTTTGCATCATAGGTTTTGAAACCTATGCTGCAAAGTAATTTGAATAAGGAACTGTCAAATTGCAAGAAAAAAAAAGTTGATAGCCTTATTTCAAACACACGGAATCGGATGATTAATCGAATCGGAATCGATTTTAAAACAAATTCTATTCGAATTTATTTAAATATCGAACTGGCCAGTACTAAATATGACGCATAGAGTCACGGAATAAGGCCATAAAAATGTAAACATAGGATTATGAAAATTATGAAATTTTTACTCTGTGGTTTTTATAACATATTTATAACCTCAAAACTTGAGTTTGTCGATTTATTACTTAGCATTTTATTATAAAACATTAACAAATTAAACAGTCAGTATACTTAACAAAATGTCTACTTGCAAATTAGATAATTTTTCTTACGCGAATGCATATATTTGTGATGGTTAAATTCGCTCATAGTGAGTTGGTATTGCCTACTGTTTCGTCGTAATTTCATGTTTTAATTTTCTTATATTTTCCCATAATTTTAACTTATCTTTCATTCGATATGTAAAGCATAGTGCTTACCTCATGGTGTAAGTCATCAAATGCATACTCGTACCATTAGCGCCCTCGCTGCGCTCGGGCGCCAAAAACCTCGTATGCATTTGATGACTTACATCCTTTGGTTAGCAATATACTATTGTAATTATAGCGCCCGTATTTTGTGGATTAATGCGAATGGTGGTGTAGGTATGTGTGGAAATTTGCTTACTTGTGTTCGTTATTTCAGTAACATACCTATGTATAACATGTATGCAAAAAAGCCAAAAAATAAATAATCTACTTACATACAAAATTTTCTGATTCCTTTTTTTTTAAAATGAAATATTAACTTTATAACAGAAAATTAATTGGATTGATATTTTACATGATTGACTTACTTGCATTTTATATTAATTGAACTGAAACACAATCGTATCTGAAATGCTCTTCTTTGCCAGACGTAATATAATTGTTAGCCTTGAGGGATATATGAGTATATTTTTTGTTACTATATGTATTGAAACATAAATTCGTGATAACTACCCAACCCAAAACAAAACCAAAAAAGCTTGCAGAGAACGCGACAAACTATAAAATGCCGAGCCTTAACGACATTACGGGCGACCGACACACAAGCGGGATTAGGCCGCGAAAGACCGGGGCCAGTTTACCCATTACCCATTTTACCCATTACCCATTCCGGTCCTGTCGACCCATAATGCCATTACCATGTCGGTGACGTTGTATTTATTTGGAACATCGAAAACATGTTTACCCTAGATCCGGGGTCGCTACGGGACATATTACAAGGCGCTGAAATATGAGACGTGGTGTGTAAATAATTGTGTCGTTGGTGGCTAACACTTTCCTACACAAATTTAAACCTTAATCCTACAATTTCTAATGTTGGAAACTGGTAAATACCGACTGGCAGATGACTCAAAATTTTTCTTCTATCTAAACTAAACCAAAAATTTGCAACATTGAGCTACAGAATTCACTTTAAAATAATTGATTTTAAAAATTTAATTTGTTCAAAAGACACCAGCAGTGTTTTGCCAAGAGACAATAAAGCCTATCGTAGCTTTTGTGTGAGATATCTCTATCCTAGCCTCGCCTCCTCGGTCACCTGTGACTGCGACCAACCTGTGACCTAGAGAGTCAAGAGCAACCCAACCCAACTCAAAAAGAACTGATACAGTTGTAAACACACAAAAAGCAAGGTAAATCAAAAGGCGCCAAGTTGTCCACAGCTCAGTTTACTTTTTGCGAAACTACGCAAACTGCGCGCCGCTGTGCAAAGCAATTTTACGGAAAACGGGTATAACTTTGTTAAAGCGTGAACATTTTGAAATTCAGCGTTGCCGTTTGAGAAATTGCAGGCGTTTTAGCCAGGAAGACTGCGATTGACGGCTTGGTTGCGTTTTTTTTTTGTTCCTCCTTTACTAACATAAACTGAACGTGTTACGTGGGCGGGATTAAATTTGTGGCTGACTTCAATCTAAACTCAAAGTAAGGCAGCTAATAATGAGAAAATGTCGCAGTTTTTCGCGTATTGTACATTTAATATACAGCACAACGTTTTTTTGTGCAAAATTTAGTTGCCCAGTCGTAAAACAGATCGAAATCAACAGTTGACAATCCTGTCAAAGTGGTGGTTAACGCCTAAAATAAGATGTGAGTGTGTGAGACACAGTTTGAAAGGATTAAAATCAGCTGTCTAATTTCTGTCTCATTTTTTATTTAAAGTTCAGAAAGAGAGAAGACTAAACTAAAACAAGTTAAGATGTTTCTACAACCGAATCAGCACTACCCTAAACTTCAATAGCAAACATGCTTCTTCGTAACACTTGGTAAAACTAAAGCCCTTTCAACATTTATCACCACCACAACCAAACTTCCACATAAAAATAAACTTCATCTCTCAGGAAACAATTTAAAGAGTTCACCTCTTCGATTTGGCAAAATTTCAACTTTCAACTGGGGATTATACGGGTCCAAGAAACTTCCCGCTGTCTAGATCAGGTGAACACGTGTGGAGAAGTTCCGACATTATCTTCCTTTATAATGGAAAGCCTTATGCTCCTTATCTTGGTCTCAGCAAGTTTGGAACTTTCTATGGATACGAAACCTCTGTGAAATTTTACGGTAGGATTTCGGCAAATCGTTTGGTTAATTTGATCCGTTTCTTGAGTAATGTCCTTTGGAGTGAAAGGTGTTTGAATAAGGTTTGTGTTGGCTTTTTTATTCATAATAATGTAAAGGATATTTGGATGTTTTTATAGTGCCCAACCACGTGACAAGTGCAACTATAAGAAATGTTAGGTACTGCTGTGCCACTTGTGCCACACACACACGTTTTTTCGCTGCAGCGATTGTCCCATCCAAGCCCTAAGTCTCAATTTACCTGAATCTATTAGGATCAATAACAGGATTTCCTACTTCTTTATTTTTATTTAATTTTACCTGATACTGATGTTGATGTATGAAAACACCATTAACATCCGATGAAATTAGTTTTACCTGCCTATTTCAAATCTAAAACTTCCTTACGAAGTGTCTATAAGGAATCTTTTATAAACAAAACACTATTATTTTGTCCACAGTACTTCCGCACATTGAACACGAGGGTATCTCTCGTGTATATCGAGTCGTGGCAAGGGCAAGACAGGGCAGACATCGACAAGAAGCAAGATATCACAAGAGCAATACTCAAGTTCAGCGACTACACTGCCAGAAAACTTTTTACTGTAGAGAAGGATACTACGCAGCTGCTCACGTGAGTATTTGTTACCTTATATCATAGTCATTATCATCGTCGTCGTTTTCATCGTCGTCGTCACATTCGTCGTCACCATCGTCATCGTCATCGTCGTCGTCATCAACATCATCGTCATTGTCGCTGTTGTTTTCGTCCTTGTGGTTGTTGTCATAATCATCAACATCATCATCATGATGATCTCAAAATTACACTCTTGCCGGTGGTGTAACGATCGCCAACATTTTCTCTTATTGTCACACTTTTCATTTTTATCAGCTGGTCACAATTGCCTCTCCTTGGTTTCCCTATTCCTCATTCTAGTTAGTCTCAATTACCTCTACTCACTTTAATTCCCTTTTCCCCTTCAATTATCTCCCTCTTATCTTCAAGAAAACGTGAATCATTAAATGTCCGAAGATTCTTGCTTGAGATGTACTTAATATAACCTGTTTAACTAAAATCGGTAAGGAGGACATTATTATTAACTGATCTATCAAAGGACCCCACAAATTGCCATCTCAACCGACTTTAATGCGCTTTTTACAAAAAGATGCTCTTAAATTACCAGAATCCTTTTCGAAATTCACGAATTTTCGCGAATTCCCGCGACGCTTGCAAGAAAAGCCTCGCCAAATCTGCTTACTGCCACTGTTCTATTCACTTTGACAGGAACTGCGAAATAAGGTTGAAATGAGACCCGTTTCGCAGCAGAGTAGTTACAAGTCCAAATCCCTATCTGTTTGCTCAAACGTATATAAGTACCTATAATACGCAAAATTTTCGGCTGTTACGATTTCAATCATCTAAGAAATTGGAACCAAATTCCAAAATCTCATGCAAGTGTTTGAGAACTCATGACTCATGAAATCACTCATTTCATCATGAAATTGATATGATCCAATTTTCTTTTTTTAAAAGAATCCCTTGGTCTTTTCTATTTCCCTAATACGCTGGCTACTAAAATATGGTCCCATTTCTGTTTCATCAAACATCTTTGAAGTTTGAATCTGTTTGTTAAGGAACCTTCGGAACTAGTAAATTTTGATATAGTTTCGTTGCAACTCGGAAGCCAATCGAAATTTCACATTCCATTGCTCGCTTACTAGACATGTGTCTTTGTTGCAAAGACTCAGTTCAGAAGAAGTAAAGTACGATGTTTTGTCTTGAAATAAAACTAGTATCTGGAGTAAGTATTTCTTTGACCAACTTCAGCTAACTTCCAGTCATTTGTTTTGAAATTGTATTCGCTGTTGTTAGAGTTTCTCGAATTGGTAAAGAGAAGATTTTGAAGGAATATTTGAATGCTGACCTACATTGCGGTCTGAGCTATGGGCTCCTGATCAATGTCGTGGGTTCGAATTTCATATTCATATTAAAGTAGGTGGTGACTCATCAATTCATCTATTGTATTCTCACTACAGAAAAAAAGGATTGTGTTAAATCAACACTATTACATCTATCGATAACATCGGACGGATCCAATAGAGCTAAATACAGAATAACTTTATATGAAAACAAACATACATCAAAATATCCAAAACTATTTCCTCCCTGAAATCCTCACGAATGTTTCCCGAAACGATAGCCCAAAGGCAGTTCCCTCATGTTTGCTTACTTGCCATGTTACGTTACTTGTACATAGATACACACAGTCTCAGTTATTAATAAAGCAAATATTCCGGTATGTACACTGTCTTGTTTGTCTAGTAATTTATCTATGACGAGCTATCTGCCCCCGGTGTCGCGGGAATAACATATTTTCTTGCGGTAAATAACGGGCAGGATTAAATACATCTGGAGGGTATATATCTACCCTATAAATCTTTACAGGAAACTAGTTGTATATACATAAAATCACGCCTTCATACCGTACGGAGTAACCACAGCGTCAACAGCGTTTATCATTTTTGCTAGGTCTGTTTTTGATGAGGATTATTTGTCCTAACATTGTCATGCATCTCTCCACCTAAATTGCAACACTTTGTTCTTGTAGCATAAACGTATTTTATTAATTCTTCATGGCTCTACCTACCCCAAAAGGGATTAAGGCATTACGTACGTGTATAAGCAACATTCATTTCAGTCTCTATGTCATATTCATAATCAAACCACGACTATTGAAACATAGTCGAAACGTCGGGATAAAAGGTAATTCCTAAGTTTTACCTATGTATCGCGAGTTGACCCGTTAATATAGTAAAATGAATTCAAATCAAAAGTCGCAAAACAGCAAATATCCTAAAATTCGCAAATTTTTAAGACCCTTTATGCTTAATAACGTCTATAATCTGCATTAGGGATGTATAATAGCTTACATGGTTAAGGGTCCCAGAACTTTGATGGTAATTTGGGTCGGTTGTTTTATAATGCCCAATTAACATATTTTGAGGACTGCTAAGAGAAAAAGGTTTGGGATTATGGACTTTTTGGGTCTGTTTAAAACGTACGGTTTAAAACTACCTTCTTTGCGAAACACCTTTTTGGCCGCGTTTTAAATTTACTTGGGGTGATGTTTGTGCAGAAAACTCCAAATAAAAAACGTAAGTAGATGTTCTGGTTTACATTTTTTTTATGCAAACGACATGGTGACGAACTCGAGTTGCAGTCCATTCGAGTTACGGACAAAACCAAGAAGCGCGTAAACAATGGTTCTCTCTGTTAGAACTTGATAAAGGAAAAGTTATGGTCTCTGCACATTACGTTGAATTCAAATTGACAATAACACCGTTCCGACTCTTTTAGTCATGTCTTGCACTAGCCACGCCGATTTCTGCACTGCTGAAGACCTACTTGCGACCAACAACCAAGCCAAAGGCAACGGGCAGTTAGGGTCGTCAGTGTTGGAAGTTTCCCGTATAATTTTGAACCGATGACGATGAAGAATAGTCATGAGTTTCCACTGAACATTAAAGTCCCTATTTCTCTTCCACAGGGGCCTAACGTTCCCGGGCGGCGAATCAGGGATCAGTGTCCCTGATACCATGTGCACGCCCAAATCTGTGGGCATTTCTGTTGACACCAACACTTATGAGCCCCATCTCCTAGCGGGCACCATGGCGCATATGATTGGCCATAACATCGGTGAGTATCAGTTCTTAGCTTGTTGACTAAATGTTTTTAGGGGTTAGTACTTAACACCTGACCGTAGTCAATGAAGTAGCTCATAAATTGCAGGAAACTTATCTTCGTGGTATGGACATACAATTAGCAGCAGATGTAGAAAAAGATGCCTCAACCTCATGGTCTAAGGCGCTAACTTACAAGAAAATTACATACGCGCCATGACATACTTTTATCTCATGAAATCCTCATATCCGAAGAAACAGCGCTTGCAGGCTAGATTTTTAAAAAGCTATAGATTTTTATAAAGACTGTTGAAAGAAATTGCCATTGCTATACTTTTACCTAAGATTAAGATTCGGATTATGAGGGGTAGCGCCTAATCAGCCCAACAGTTATTGCGACTTGTGAAGCTCTATTGTAGCCAGCCCACCGAACCTAACCTTCATCTCTTCCCTAGGCATGAGCCACGACGATGGCCGCGAGCAATGCTTCTGCCGCGACTGGCACGGCTGCATCATGGCGCAATCCATCGTGGGTCTGGAGAACGTTCAGCCTTACAAGTTCTCCGACTGCTCGAAGAATGATTACATCAATGAGCTGAGGGTCGGGCAGGGGTTGTGCTTGTTGAACAAACCTAATGAGGTAAGAAAGGTTTTTTTACTTTGCTATTTTTAACAGTGTTCATCGGGTCGATCGACTCGATACTCACACGACAGAAGAAGAAGAAGAACAGCGCTGACAAACTGCAAGAGAGTACGGTTCTTCTTCTTCTATAGGTTATGACACTTGAAAAGAAGTCCTCCAAGTCACATCAGAAATATAATGGCCAATCAAAACATTCAGTATCAGGAAAGGTGAGACTTTAAAATGCAGACTGCGATGAATTTCAGTTTTCCTGAAGTCAAGTTACCTACGAGTATAGAAGCTGTACAGCTGAGTATTTCAATACACACGAAAAAAGAACAACTATTTACAAAAAAAAATAACCATGATCAACAGAGATATCTCTAGTCTTGATGTGACGAAAATACATAAAACCATTAATGAATTAATTTATCCAGAAATGCGCAGAGGTCAACATTTATTTTGATGACGTATCACCGGACCCACATAATGGTAACCTATAGCATTCATATTCATAGTGGTGGGTGACTTCCATCTCCACATAAAATACTGTTCCATGGCTCATAGATCTAGTGTAATGCCATAACCTCCGATTTATCAATTTTTATGGACACAGTGAAACATTTATCTTTCGAAGATTGTGTCTTATTAGAATTGGAGTTATGATCCCATAGATTATTTTATTTACTTCTTCTAAATACTATGTAATATGGGTATGAATTTGCTGGTGTCTTGAACAAGTCCTTTTTTTATGATAGCCTGTACTGTATAATAGTGAAGTCAGCCATAGCTTAAATTATAAGTACAATTACCTATGCTCTAGGAATCGGAATTGTATTCATTATCGTTACAATTGTTCGTACTCTCGCGATAAATTTTGATTACAAAATAGGGTTAAGCCAATCAAAGAGTCTGACTCGTTTTTTTTATTCATCTGTAATTGTATAATAATTCCTTCCATGCTGGACTGGGAGTGAGAGAAAAACATAGAATGTGCCAGCCGCATATCCTCCCGGGCATGCTGTAAAAGTCAGCTAAGGGATTCGAGGGTTTCAGTATTGTAATTTAGGCGATGGGCTGACAACCAGTCACTATAGCAATATACAGATCCATCTGGAATAACCCTCAAAATTTGTCAGACGTGGCGGAACGACCTATGTTTTAGGTCGTTTACGCTCTGCCTACCCCATTAGGGATAAAGGCGTGATTATAATTATGTATGTATGTATGTAATTGACTGACACCCTGACCATACTTTATTTTCCGTTGGCTTTTCCGATTTCGGAAACCATCTTATAATTTAAAGTTTAAAACGGCAACCCTGAGCACGTTTTGTTTTATTTCACCAGTCCATCTCGGAAGACAGCTAATAATTTCAGAAGGACGTTTAAAGGATTCCACGATTATAATCTAGAATCCCGTAAATCAAAGCCAAACAACTCCAAGTTCCGTTGGCACGCCATTGGCACTCTTGACGACGATTCTTATGCAAAACAGATTTCCACGTCGAAAATTAATCAGGAGTTCGTATTGTTTGTCCTGGCCTAGTCGGAGGCCTTTGATAAAAGTTATCATGCGGCAGCTGTGGTTTCTTACATTATTTACATTACTTATTTATTATGTGACGATTTTGCTGTCGAAATTGCTATAATCTCAAATGTGAGAGAGATGATATTTGCATGATACTTTAATAGTAGAAGAACTATAATAGCTATAGTAATAGAAACATTGAAAAAAATTGAATATCGATTAGTCCTTCAAAACATTAAATCCAGTTTTTCGATCTATTCGATCTTTCTGTCTTTGTCACCAAGAGCTATTAGGTTATTACAACAGCGACTGCATCGAATGAAACCCACCACCGACCGCACTAGCTATGTAAATACCGTGGCCGCGCTCAGAATTATCTCTTCGTTTGCGAATATATTATAACGAGCGAAGCGCCCGGTCGCTTTTATTGGAATAAATTTCCATATCGCCAAATGATAATGCACCCTGGCCCTGCCTCCCCCTTTCAGGTAGTCCCAAAATATACAAGGCCACAGCGCACGTTACGACTGGCGGTGTATGTTTCGGAATCGGAAATTGGATCGATGATGTGATGACATTTTCATATAAATTTATAATATGCTTATTTTAAATAATGGTTAATAGAGTACCTAACCTTGTGGAGCGCCAAGTGAATGCATTTATAAAAGAAAACTTCATTATTTTGATCGTCTTGAATGATAATATAAATAATGAAGTATTGAATTTTGTGTAAACAATTAAATCAAAAAGTTCTTCCAAAAAATTACTTTATGAGATTCTGGTACTGGTAGGGCTTTAAGAAATTGCTTCGTGCTCCTAAGCTTTTTAGGAAATACGCCTCTCGCTTCGATTTACCACGTTTACATATTTATCGGGAGATGATTGTGAAGGCTCGAGTACTTTATTTCCATTCGATTGGTACAAATACACCGGTCTCTCTCTAACTTACATCACTTTAGAACCACCCAGATATTTACATTTGATTGATAAAAATACACCTATCTCTTTTACGCTTACATCTCTTAAGAACCGCTGCGTAATGTAAATCTAATGTAAGGCGTACAGTTTCTTTTGAGTGTGTTTGGGGATGTATATTCCTGAATTACAATGTCTACTTTCATGAAACGCTTCTCACGCGTTTATTATCATCTCAAGTGTTTTAGGTGATGGAAGTCTGTAGTTATCAACGTCTGAGGATTTGTTTGACATGTTTGTTTTAAATGTTAGAATATTGAAGGGAAACTTAAATGAAAATTTCAGTCTAATCATTCTCTTTAAATATTTAACTATGAGTTATCTCCAGTTTCGAACCTGGTGTCAGAGCTTTTTAATCAACGACAGACGACAACAAAAAATAAATAAACGATCACTATCAAACACAGAGACCACGGTTCAACATGCCCTTCGAAGCACGGGATCCTTTTCTTACCGACAATCAGGTGATTCAGCCTGCATTGTCCTAATTAAGCTGGGAAAATTCTACAGAAAGTGATAAATTAGCAAAATGTCAACTTTGTGGAAATTGAATCCACGACCTCCGTTATATATCATTTACTTATTTATTCGAACTCTTTTCCTCTCCAGCTGGTCATCCACCGTCAGTGCGGGAACGGGAGGCTGGACGAGGGTGAAGAGTGCGACTGCGGCACCATCGCCGAGTGCCATAACTCCAACCCTTGCTGCGACCCGTACACCTGCAGGCTGACCAAGGAGGCCCAGTGCGCTTCGGGGGAGTGCTGTGATAGGTGTCAGGTAAGAGATGGAATTTTCAGCCATGTGATGCTCTAAGACACTACGTGAATAAGGCTCTAATTGGGTGATAGGTGCTGGCGCGAGTGCATGCTTCAATGCATGCTTCTCCCACCAAAATCAAACCCAACTTTAGCTTCTTGCATTCCGTCAGAATACATGTGAGCCTTTAAGGCATCTAAATGAACTCGAGGAAATATGTTTTTTCAAACATCTCAGATTTGGCTGTATCAACGAAGATTTGGTGGGATCGAAGTGAAGGTCATACTGTCTATACCGATGTTTTTGGGATCCAATCAATAGCAATTTTGTCGGAAATCTGCGATACTGAACATAATTCCCAAGGTACATGGTCTATAATATCATAATTTAATTAAACTGATTATATCTTCGTATTCCCAGCTCAAACCTCGGGGCGTAGTCTGCCGCGACGCAGCCAACGAATGCGACCTCGAAGAAACCTGCACCGGCTTATCAGGCACCTGCCCTCCAGACGCCTACCGCAAGAACGGGGAACCCTGCGAGATGGGCAAGGGGTACTGCTTCTCCGGCAAATGTCCTACCCTAAGCAACCAGTGTGAGACCATCTGGGGTACAGGCAGTGCAGGAGCTGATAAGGAGTGCTTCGAGCAGTTCAACTCTAAGGGAGTTGTCACAGGACATTGTGGAAAGGACAACAACGGCCATTACATCAAGTGTGATATGGAGTAAGTCTTTGGATTTATATACCATCTTTATTTTATAGTAATTCGCTTTTTAAAAAGTGATGGTAAGAAGTTTGGAAATAAAACTTTTGTAAGCCTCTAACTTCACTGATTTTAAAAGCACATTTTGGCGCACAGATTAGTTGGTAGTGAATTTGTCTGCTATGCAGGGGTACCAGGATCGAAACCCGGTCGGATTCTGAAAATCTGTGTATCTTTAGTGTTTTCTCTATAAGGCCATGGCACCCAAATATAGTGGCTTCTAATGATATATGCAATCGCAATGACAATCACAAGTATATCTTCAATATTTGAAATCTAAAAGTCTATGAATAGAAGTCTTTTCCGATTCAAGTACGATAGAGCGAGGATGACGTAGGGTCCTCTTGACGACGGTCAGACATAGATATCTAACCCTACAAGTGTGACTTTGCAACTTTTCTATACACTTGAGATCCTAAACCCAGATTAACTCATACTTAGCATGACATAAGCAAATTTTACCAGTCACATAAGAGGACAGTGAGACCAATGATGAAAACGCTTTTATATTTTATTGTAACTGCTTTGACGCTCTTTAACTGGAGGTCTGGAACATTATGCTGACCTTTTCGATATCTAGTGTAGGCTATTCCGTTTTTAAGTTGTCTAATTTTAATTACTGGTACCGAATAAAAATGCTTATCTATCTATCTACAAAAGTAAATTTAATGAATAAATTATAGTGATTGAAGACATTTTAAATTCGAAAGCCTCATTTTATATTAGTTGTAAGTAAAAAGTGTTAACCAAAATCAACACAACTCAATAGATACGAGCTACTTATTCCTGATCTCTAATCCACAACTTCCATCTACCTACAGGAACATCAGATGCGGATCCTTGCAGTGCCAGCAGGGGAACAGGTACCCCGTGGTGCCTGGCATGGACGAGTACTACACGCGGGCTGTCATCACCATCAAGGGTAGCGAGTATGAATGCAAGTGAGTATTTTTCGTGCTTGACTCTAGTTTAGACAGATTCAAGGCGAGTGCATCCTTTGATTGATATTAAAAATTCTGAATGCCTGCTGCAAGCTATGGCGCCGCACTTATTCCAAATGGCACTCTGCCCATTTGGACCATACCTCGCAAACTAGGCAGCCTCCTCGAAAAGTTTATCAGAGTATTTAAAATCCAGCTGTAGGTACAATACTCTCTGAATTGAAGTACTATTTTAAATAAACATAACCCTTCCTTGGCAGTCGGGTAATAAAACGTGCCGAAAATGACTTATTGAGTCGTTGTTGATGAAGTCTTACTCCGTCAGGTATCTAGACGTTATCTTTATGTTTATTATTTTTTAGGTCTGCCGTCTTCTTCTCAATAAAAAAGCAAGTAAAGAGTGTTTACATGTGCAATATTATTATGTTTGTATTCGTCAGTAACACTGTGACTGTCTCTATGTTGCTTAGTTACACCCTAATCTACTGTGCCCGTCTGCCTTCCCCGTAAGGGATACAGGTATGACAATATGGCCATACCCTTTGAAAACCACAAACCTTGGTACAACCCACGTCCCCAACCTGTTGAAAATTGACGAGCAACAGAATCAAACGCTAATTTAAAATCTATTGTCTTTTAAAATTCCTTGTACTTTCCTCTTACAAAAAGCTGTAAACTTTTCGCAAATTATAGTACCAAATATTGTTAACAATTTGTTACTCTGTTGTCAGTGGCTTCAATAAAGCTGTATAATCACGCTTAATGGAAAACTTCACTGTGCTATCATATCACAGCTTAAATTAATTTTAGAAACACAAATTCACGGTAAAGATTTAATCGAAGATATCACAAAAGTAGAGTTTGATTGAACCTTCGTTTGAAAGTATGTGTGACAGACCAATATATGCTTTGACTTGTAAATGGCCACAAAGACGAAAAAAGTATAAGTAAGATAATAGCCAAGGACAAGTATTCAAATTCCTTCTCATCCCTTTTCTAGGGCAACAACGGGACTCCCTGGGCACTCGGAGATCGGGCCCCTAGGACTGGTCCGCGACGGGACCCCCTGCGGCGACAACCTGGTCTGCGTGAACCAGACCTGCAGCTCCATCTTCCCTTTCATCGATCACACCAAGTGCCCGACGGACCATAACAACAACGAGTGCTCCGATAAAGGGGTAAGTAGCTCCATCCACCTATAGCCCCCTGTCCCCTGGTTTTGTACGGGACCCCTTGAGGCGACAACTTGGTCTGCTTTAACCGGACGAAACGATATCGGATAAAGGAGTAAACATGTCTTCCTGGCTGGATAAGTGAAATACAAGATCCAAAATATCACCTGTCCCCAGTTTTCATTTTAGAACTAAACTATTTTTAAGCAAGTGATAAAAAACAAAGTTCTAAAACCCTGACTTCTAAAAACTTGCATTGGACCTTGTCTTAACTCAGTTAGTAGTTTGGTTCGTCGGGAAAAAATCGAATGATGGGACAGAGCACTCAACCTATTAAAGCTACACTATACATCCTTTATTGCTGTAACTAATAGCATCCAAGTTGACATAGTTGTGAAATTGTGAGTAGAGTTTTGTGCTAGGCACGTCTAGGGAAATAATATATAGAACTTTGTTTCCACGCCTAGGGAGTTAAACCTACGGATGAAAAGCCTTTGGGGTAATATAAAAGGCAAATAAATGCTAAAATCAGCAATGATCAAAACTGTCAAAGTGAAGTTCTTTATTTCAACAATTTTATTGAAATTAAAATCTGACATTGATGTAAAGCTAAAGTAGACATAAACTAGGCCCGATCGGCGGCGATGCAGGTACCCCACGTCGACGCATTCGACACGTCTGCTCTTCAATGCGGTTTATAGAGGACTCATCGATGCCGGTGCCTTTTGTCTCACTCCACAATACTTCTGCCACAGCGCTCGCTCGAGGCCACGTCCTACTCAACACGTTCGTGTCGTCCACCATCTCACCCCACATACAAATCGTCGATCCTATGAGATTTTGCAACAGTGCATTGTCAATTAATAGCCCCTTGATAGCCAAACGAGGGTCTTGCGCATATAACCAATCTACGTCATGGTTCAGCTCGTTCAAAAAGAATGGAGCAGATTGTATACCACGTAAACCTGATGCTAAAACGTTGGCTATAAAAGCTTGTGTGTGAATGTCCCATGTTTGCACAATAGTATTATTCGGTAGTGGCACGTTCGCGGCAAATACATCGTCCCATACCACTGGAACTGTACCCTGTTTGAGAAGAGAAAATGCTTGGTCGTAAAATAAAGATAGTAACTCGTTGCTAGTTAAATTATTCTTCTGCATGTAACTTGAGGTTTCGCGGTCTCTTTCCCAACATTTTGTTTCGACTTCATCACCGCCAAGATGAATGTGAGTATCAGGAAATACCTCTTGAACTTCTTTAAACAGTTCTCTAAGCAAACTGTATGTTTCATTTTTAATTGGGTTCATCGGTGGTGCGAAAGCAATTCGGTTTGGGCAGTTTGTGAGAATCTCGGGGTGTGACAGCCCTATGGTATAGCTGTGGCCAGGCATATCAAATTCAACCATTATTCTGATACCTAGATTCTTTGCGTGATCTCTGACCTTCTCCATGTCACTTTTAGTGTAGACCATGGAAGAATGAAATGCTCCATCTCTGCTCAGTTCAGGAAATCTCGTACTCTGATATGGAAAACTCTCATCATCTACAATCCTCCAATGCAAGATATTCAACTTATTCATTGCCATTGCATCTATGGTCTTTATAATATTCTCTATCAACAAGTAATGACTTCCTGTATTCAGTAAAAGACCACGGTGGGGATAATGAGGACGATCTACAATATCGGTCCTGTTAATCAGAATCTTCTTAAAACCAGATGTTAGATAAAAGAGTTGTGAAAATGTTTCCATTCCTCTTAGTATTCCCCAAACGGAGGAACTATTTAAAAAAGATGTCGTTGATACCGTAAGATTGTAGCTTTCGTCCATGCCGTAATAAGGGAGATCTTCACAGTCCTGAGTTAAATAAATCTGCAGTTCTTTTAAAGTATTTCTTGCTGATTGTTCTTCATTATTATCTGTTGGTCCATTTTCATAATCACGTTTTGTGATATTTGACAGGGCATCAATGTAGTCCTTACATCTTTGTATAGCAAGTTGTATCTTAGTACAGTCTTTGCCAGTTATTTTGTATTCCAACTTATGCGGATCAACATTAAACGTCGCTGATGTTTTATTTTCACGCCATGCTTTCGGCCAAATCTCACCCTTAGAAGGATGGTATCTTGGGTCTGGTATCGTTGCATTAATGCTGATAAGCAAAAAATTTAATATAAGGTATGTGAACACGTTCGACATGGTCAACTGTTATCGAATTATGAGAGAAATCTAAAAACCTAAGTCAGGTGTGCTAAACTATTCACGAAATCTTAATCTGGCAGGTTGTTGGTTCAATCTTTCTTGATTAAGGTTTCAGCTACAGTAGCTACTAGCTAGTGCTAAAATAAGTCTTTAAAAAGTTTGGCTTCTCTGCTCTGGCGAGAGTATTTACAAACATTTGATTTTATTTGCTCTTAAAGTTAAACAATCTAATAAAAGCTATAGGTTTACATAACATTCAAATTGTTGTTTAAAGCAAGACGCCATTATGTACTAACTAACATCCGCCCACTAAATTTATACATACAATACATATTATGTAGGTACTGTACCTAACTGTTTCTCGTAAAGGGTAGGCAGGCGTCATCGGCTTAGTAAAAGTGTAAGCTTGCTTTGTAAATAGCTGTTGGATGGCTGTTGGCCAGTATGATTCATAAATCGTTTTATAGTTTCGCCAACCAAGTAAATTAATTCGAAGTCACACAGAAACAGAGGGCGTACACACATATTTCTAGGGTTGCGTAAGCCTTACTTAAACTTAAAAGGATAAAACATGTAAACAAATATTTCAATTTCTTTTTATTTTATTGAGGCTACTATTCCATTACATTATTAAAATATTAACATTAACAAATTAATTATGACCAAAAAGCTACACAACGCAAAATGCGGGTCCTACAGCAGGTTGTGAAGGCACACCGCGCCGGCGCATGCGGCATGAATGCTCCTCAATGCGCAAGAATGTCATCTCACTCGGGGGCTTCCCTTCTGTCTCGCTCCACAACACCTCTGCGACCCCACTGGCTCGAGGCCATACCCTGCTGAGCACATTCGTGTCGTCAACCATCGCCCCCCACATGCAAGCCGTCCCACCAACCAAATTCTGCAGCATAGTCTCATTCACCAGCGTCTTCACAGCCAAACGAGGCTCTTGACTGTAAAACCAGTCTATCTCATGCTCCAACGCGTTCAAGTGGTACGGTGCAGATTGGATACCTCTGAATCCGGAATTCAAAATATTTGCCATGGATTCCAATCCATCTTTAAAGTCATAAACTTGCACTAAAGCATTTTTCGGCAACGCAACATTCGCTGCGAAGACATCCTCCCAAACTATTGGGACTGTTCCGTTTTTTAGCAACGGAAAGACGTTTTTAAAGAACATCTGTAGAACGATATTAATATCTATAGAACCGTGGTCCACCAAGTATTGCTCTACATGAATATTTGCTGACCAACAACCATTTCCAACATCATCACCACCCAAGTGGATATATTTATCCGGAAAAATGTCTTGAATTTCTTGGAGAAGTTCTTTTAGAAGGCTATACGTATCGTTTTTGGTTGGATTTAAAGGGCGTGACCTAGTAGCTCCATCGTAATTGCAATAAGTTATTACTTCAGGGTGCGATTCCTCCCAATACGCACTGTGACCTGGTACATTAATTTCTACTAATACTCGTATGCCGAGATCTCTTGCATAATTTCTTACTTCTTCTAAGTCAGTTTTTGTATAAACCATAGTAGGGTGAAATGCTTGGTTGTTGAGTTCTGGTAATTTTGTGCTCTGATAGGGAAAACTTTCGTCATCAGCTATGTGCCAGTGAAAAACGTTCATCTTATTCATAGCCATCGCATCAAGAGTCTTCAGAATATTTGTTTTGGATATGTAATGGCGAGCAGTGTCCAATAAAAGACCTCGATGTGGGTAATGAGGGTGGTCAATTATATCTGTACCTTTAATGAGAATATTTTTGAAATTGTTTAAGAGGTAAAACAGTTGAGTAAACGATTCCATGCCTCGTATGATTCCCCACACTGAAGTACTATTCAGTATAGATGTGGTAAATACCGTCAAATTATAGCTTTCATCCATATCTAAATGAGGATAGTCTTCGCAATCTTGACTTAAATTAATCTGAAGTTCTTTCAAAGGGTTGTCATGGAGCTCTTGCACATTATAGAAACTCTGGTCTTGAGAGAAGTTTTGTTTGGACATATTTAACAGATAATTGAGATAATCTTTACACCGTTGGATCGCTGCATGTATTTTAGGACAATCTTTGCCAGTCACATTGAATTCTATCTTTTTTGGATCTGCTTCAAAAACGACGGGTGTTTTGTCCTCTTTCCAAGGCTTAGGCCAAATTTCACCTTGGGTTTGTAAGTAATACCTTGGCTCTTTTTGTATTTTTGCCGAAGCATATTTACCATGAAGGAATAATAAAAAAAGGCTTAAATATGAGACACGTAACATGGTAAATTTTATCTTCAAATGTGAAGCAAAATTTGAGCTAGAGCTAACGTAATAGAAGTCAGAATTGGCAAACCATTGTAAACACTACAACTACATAAAGAGTTATGTAGTTACATTTATTACCAGATAAGCCCTTCGAAGTGTTTTCAAACATCTTTATTGCTTAATATTTGCCTCACGAATTTAATGAGAACAATGAGATGGGCAGCAGGATTCCAAAAATCTCATAAAATACACGTTTTATGACTTGTCTATTTTTTTAATTATTATTTTAAGCCTTTCTTTCAAGGTTCAACATCTCTGCTCTTGAAAACATTGCCTTGTTTTCCAACTATTCAGTTTTAACAATGGCATATTATATAAATTTTAAGTATACTGGGTGTACACGTAATTGGCTACTTTCCAACTAGTCAAATCAACAACTTTTTATGAAATGTCAAAAACGCTTTTTTGTATGAAAATAGTGAGTTATGACGTCACATTTTAGTAAATATTGACTACTCAAGTCAATGACTTATATACTTTTAATTCGATTATTAAAATTTAAATGTGCATTTTTTTTAATGATGAATGATATCCACAATATTTTTAGCCATCAGTTTTAAGTATAAACGTTTTGAATTTTTTAAGCTACCCAGTCAAGTACCCAATAGGTAATGTACATACATACATACATATACTCACGCCTGTATCCCTAATGGGGTAGGCAGAGCGTAAACGACCTAAACAAAGGCCGTTCCGCCACGTCTGACAAGTTTTGAGGGTTATTCCAGATAGATCTGTATATTGCTATAGTGACAGGTTGTCAGCCCATCGCCTAAATTACAATACTGAAACCCTCAAATCCCTTAGCTGATTTTTACAGCATGCCCGGGAGGAGATGCAGCTGGCACATTCTATGTTTTTCTATCTCTCCCAGTCCAGCATGGAAGTTATATATATAGGTAATGTAGCTGCGTTCATTTGTATTGTCCTAACCAAACTCGGGAAAATGGCACAATATTGTATTCCCGTGGGAATCAAACCCACGACCCCCGTATTTAGACTACTAGACCACGACAGCATGCTAACATGAACTAGAACTACACGGGCTGTACACAAAACACACCAATTAACATGAATTTGTTTTGGGTCAGGGGATAACAGTTTCGCAAACAGAAATTAAATAAATGTCCGACCATTCTTTATCGCAAAGTTGCAGGCCATCTATCTGTGAACCCGGAAGTTGAGGCCAGGACTAATTTGTAAACGGTTGAGCCGCATCCGGTAGGCGATTCTGCTACGATTGCGTGATGCGTAATTTTAAACAGCAAAACAAAGTGGTTTTCTTCTTTTTCATTTTCTTCTTCCTTTTTTTCTTCTTTTTTTGTTAGCCTGGGATGTCCCACTTCTTTATTTATAAATTTTTGATTCTTATTTTGGACGGGATTGTTACCGCGATTATTACTAATGGTCACTCGTGTCGTGACCATGGATTTGCACACAAAAAGCTTAAGGGCAGCAACACACACCTACGTAACGTTTGGCGCTGAAGGTTCCGTTCGATCCAGCTGATCCTTCCGCGAGTACAGATTACCCCTAACACCCTATATAATTACCACTTACACCCAGTATTAAGTACCATAAACTTTTAGAATAGCGCTATATAAATTGACCGATATTTAGCGCGCCGAACAAGAATCCGCGTAAAATTAACTGGTCAGTCGGCGAAATTGGTGTGTCATATACTACCAAAGGTTCGGCCGCCGAAGATAGCGCCGCCGAACGTTACGCAGATGTATTGCTACCTTAAATGGCTAAATTAATGGAAGATACAGAATACATACACATAAAATAAAGTAACACAAAAGCCCAGCTTATAAGTACAGCTTTCTGTTTTCTATTTCTGATTTAAGAAAGTGTTTAATTCGGATATATTTTTATGTTATCCAAAATAACCTAGACGGCTGAGGTGGAGACGTAAGTGATTTAGCCTGTGATGATAATGACGTCATGCACAACACACCATAAATTCTTTTCTGAAAAGTGTAAAGTCCAATTTATTTGCTGACTCTACAATACCTGCTCACCTCTTTTTTTCAGCAATAAACAGAAATGCAGTCGTAGTAGAATAAACCCCTATTTTCTGGACTAATTAATTCGAGTTGAAAGTTCCGCTGAACGGGCCGATGAGTCCCAATTAGAGGTCCGCGCCACGCCGGCGTGCCGCCGCCGAGCGACCCCGGCGCGCCGCCGCCGCCGCCGGGTCACAGAAAAATTGGCGCCGAGTTCAAATTTTGCGCGCGAACCAAGTGTCACGCACGCGTTGTTGTCTACTATATCGATGCGACGTTGCTGAATCGTTAATAATTCAACGTTTAAGAAACCAGATGCATCTTAGTCTGAACAAAAGGTTTCCTGTGACTGAAAATATTGTCGCAGCCTCTTTGCTCAACCTGCGTTTCGCTAGTCTAAAAGAAATCGACACATACGTGGAAAATCTAACTAATTTAGCTACTTGATTCTCTTAAATATACAACGTGTAACAGAAAGGGTATATGCATCGAGATAGGCGTGAATCTACCCATGAAACTGAACAAATTTCCCCAAGGAACATAGGTCAAAAAACGCAAAAAAAAATTAACCTTCCATACAAAACGCATTAGCTGATAGCGCACTTTAGTATGGGAACTCAATTATTTTTTTTCGTATTTCGACTTATGTTCCTTAGGGAAAGTTGTTCAGTTTCATAGGTAGATTCACACATTTCACGATGCATATACCCTTTATGTTACCTGTTGTATATTTTTTATTAAACTTGAAGAGAGATTTTTCTACTGCCCGCCCACCCCTTAATATCTTTAAAAATAACTAGCCCACGCCGGCGACGCCGCGCCGCGCCGGGTCCCGCACCCGGCGCGCCGCCGCTGGGCTTTTGGACTGCGGCGCGGACCTCTAGTCCCAATAGATTAAGTTATGCTAGTTACGGCGATCCGGCGATCAATCCGGAGATCGGTCCGGCGATACGGCCGGCAAGCGGATTATAAATGGCATCTTTAATTAATTCTATCACAGCTTCTATGCTGAACTCGAAGCGAAATAAAAACATAGAATGTGCCAGCAAAGATTACAGTAGTGTATTGTAAGTTAGGCGATGGGCTAACAACCTGTCGTTATAGCAATGTCACATTTAAATCTAAAATTGCCCCTAAGGCGGTTCGCTGAGCTGAGCTCAGTGGTGCCCCACAAGTAAAAAATGCATTGTGTCTCAAATACAAAATAAATATGAATAGGTATATTAAGATTCAATTCACGCAATTCTCAAATATGAATACTTCATTTTTGTAATCTATAAGGTCGCAATTAATGTCGGAATTGCCAAATTGCTTTTTACACCAGCTTTTTGAGGCTGCTATTTCCCATTATATGTTTAAAACAGCTGAACACTCGCTGGCAATACGTTTTTAAGAGATGTTGTTTTATTTGAGTTGAAATATTGTTGAGGTCACAAAGATACAATGTTCCCAAATTTTAGAAAACTATTTTTAATTAATAATTCTTTCTTACTTATTTGATCCCTTTTAAAAATAACAATCTTAACGTAGTGAACAACCGCGAAACTATCAACACTTAATATTAATTCTTCCTTCCCAGGTATGCTCCAACGAGAACAAGTGCGTCTGCCACCGCGGCTGGACTGGACCTGACTGCTCCCATCCGGATGCTCTCCCTCCATCCCCAACTCCTTGGATGCCGGAGAACGCCACCAAAGCCGCCTACAACATGACCAAAAAGGAAACACCGTATGGTGAGTCGGTTACAGTTGTAGAAGATAGGGAGAAGATAGGAGAGGACGAAGGAGTGGATGGAGAAGAAGAAGATGGTGTTGTGAATGTACTCGTAGGAGTTGATGAGGAAATGGATTTAGAAGAAGTAGTTGAAAAAGTTGGAGTGGATGATGAAGACTGAGCTTTACATATAGCTTTTGATGATTTTTACGAAACATAAAATTAACTCAATACAATAAAAGAAAGAAATTTTTCATAAATTCGTGATAATCTTCCAAAGTTCTTTGTCAATTTAAAATAAGAAATTTAAAAATTGGTATACACAAACACAAAATCAAGGACTGTGTAATATTTTTAAAAGATATACCTACAAATCAAATTGTTCGATAACTTAGTTTTTAACAAACTTACTGTATTGCAATTTTTTATGATTTCAGGTGTCTAAATGTGTATACGTTGCAATATTCCCCCTACTTGGCCTAACGAATCTGAGCACTACTTTCCTATACAAACAAAGGTTCCTAGGAAATTACTAGAGAGACCTATGGCAGTTTTTGAAATCAAGATATTCTTTTCTTCTTTTAGTAGTACCTAGTCTTTTGTGCCAGTGTCAAATGAGCGAAAAGCTCTGCAGTTTGTAGTCGAGGTATTGCTCGGAGGTGGCGTGCCGACGGCCGGCGCCGGCGCACTAACGCGCGGGACCCCTCTCTTGCAGGTGAACACGAGGGGAATAAGATGGGGACCGTCAACATGGTCATATTATTACTCGCTGTCGTGCTATCCGTGTTCGTCGGATTCGCCTGGATGGCATACTGTTTCAGGTAACAACCGTATCTCGGTGTTGTTGCACACGTGTAACTGTCGCTCGTGCCTGATCGTGTCGTGTCGTGTCGTGATTGTTGGTTGTTGTCCCACTTGTCCCGCCGGCGCCGGCCGCTCGCGCCGCGCGCGCTGCACGCAGCTGCGCGTTTGCCGCGCGACCGCCCGCACCCCGGCCCACGCGCGGCGGCCGCGCGGCAGACCCGCAGCTTGCCTGCGGCGCGTGACTCACTGTCTTTTCTTTGGGCGCAGAGAACTACCACGGCTCGAACACGGTGTTCCTCGTGGCGGTGCTCATGTCTGTGGTAGGGGGGGTATTCATAGTATTTGCCCTGAGCGCTCTCTGCTACAGGTCAGTCGTAGTACACAAAAACTTCTCCCTGTGCCTAAGGTTAGTGAGCAGAAAACAGACCAAAGGTAGTCTTTTAAGAAGAAATTTAAATCGTCACCTTCGTATACTTGTATGTTTATTTTAGACGTTAGCGTTGGTGTTTCTGTTCGTATTTACGTCGACGATTGGTTTTGTTTTATGTTTGGAGATTATGTCGTTTATTGTGGTCGTAGAGCTAGTTGGCGGGTGGCGCGTCGGCCCTGTCGGCGCGCCACAACTGCATTTGATCTGTGGTTCTGTGTCCGCGCCGGCGGCCGGGCCGCGCCGCTCGCCGCACGCGCCTCACGCGCCGCACGCACGCGGGCCACGCCACACACGCGCCACTCGCCCTGTGCGAGGCGGCGCCGTCCGGCCGTCTCGCTGCATGCCGTCAAGGCTTTCCTCGTTGTACTCGAGACACCTTCTCGATTCAAACCCTTAAGATTCTGGGCTCTTGGATGTATGCATTGGCTTATGTGAACTGTGACTCGTTTTCGTTTCCTTTCTTGGTCGGAGGCCGCGCCGCCGGGCGCCGCCGACTGCGACCCGGCGGCGCGTTCGCGTCTATATCTTCTGATCAATGCTCGCGCTCAACTCGCTACACGACCGTTAACTCTTGAATCAACTTACAGATACGGTACAATCAGTACGAAATCGTGCTTTCCTCGCGAGTGGATGGCACGCCATAACTTAGTGCCCTCGAGGTATGTAGCGCACACGGCGGATTAACCGTCCTTTTTTTTTACCAATTCGGAGAAGATATAGATCGCTCGACTCATTGTCACCAATCACTTCCACTAACCCTAAATTCTATCAACTTTTGCACGAGAAGCGAATGTGCGATGCACGAAATCTTCTTTAAGCAGCTGTCTATCTAGTTAGCAATGCCTAATGTTACGTTTAAGAATTTAATGGGATTGTTCCAGTAATATCTTAATCCGAAAATTTGATAGAATTTAAACACTATTAAATCATTCTAATACACTTTTCCTTCTTCGAATAAAAATTACTGTAAAACTCCCATTACTCTAAGCTAAGATCAATTCTCTTGAATGTTTCCACTTTCATAACATTAAATTCCCATGAGGAATGAAACGAAAATTTAAATTCAGTCCAAAATTTATTATCCTTCATTAGTACATTAATTGATAAAAATATCCAAAAGCGCCAGTCTTTGCTTTCGAATCAGAAACTCAAAAAGAAACAGACGAACAAAAGATGAACACTGTTACCCACATTCGAAATATCATCAACATACATTACATAATCGGTGAAGTCAACTTTTGTTTATGCCCATTCGATTCAAAATTCGCTTTCAAATCGACTCGGAAACGAAAACATCATCACCAAAATTTTTAACGCGAAGGTGTTCTCGATTCCGAAAGTATTGGCCGTTTTGTTGCGGTTTTGTAAACGTAATCGATTGATCTGAGTGTGCGTTCCTACGCCACGCCTGCATCAGGAGAAAGAGCACTCTGCCGAAGTACGACCCGCCTTACGTGAAGAAGCCGATCGCGAAGAGCTTCGCTGCCGGCTCCACCACCTCCAACAACTCCCAGGAAGACATCTCCATCGAGGGCGGGAAGATGCACTCCTTCAACAACACATTTAGGTACGTTACTCTCACTATCATTTGTTATATTATTTTCTTTCTCGATTCGGCTTTCAATCTGATCTGATATCATCTTTAATTCGTCAATCTGTTTTTTTTTTACACCAATTTGGTCAAAATTATCAATTTTTAATTTTGTGTTATACCTAAATTTATGGGGCTATGGAGCTCTGTAAAAACTATTAGAATAAAAATTTGTTTCCTCTTTTTATGGCTCTGGTCTACCCATACAGAAATCTTCTGAGGTACGTCAAAGGCTTGGCGAGAAATAGTATTACGTCTCACTGCTGTACGATTTTGCTCACATGGTTTTTGCTTTTAATTCACAAGCTTGAAGTCCTTAAGCGCTTAAAAGCAGCTAAACTTCAAAGGACATGCTAATTTTTATTTACGTGTGTTTATAGTCACGCACTGACTCTCACGGTTTCTTGCGCGTTTTTGACACGCTTTTTGATTTTTTCACTCCTTCTAATAGTTTTAATAGAATAGATTATTTAATTTGGCCATGGCAGAACAGATAATAAATAGAAATCGAAGGCCACAAAGCATCAAAGTAGAAGGACTTATATAAGCAAAAGTCCACACACTGATAAAGGATGGATCTGAACTGAAGGTAGCTTCCTAGTAATCCGTTGCGTTAGACGAGCCAAAATTATAATGCTTTCACTATTTTTTAGCCGAGGAGATTCTCAAAGAGTGATCTTCCGGCACGGCAATCACATGGCGGGAGCCGGGAATTCTAGTAGATTTGCGTAAGTGTAGAGAATTTATTAACTTTCTTAACATGTACATAGACGACTCCGGGAAGATGCATTGAGGAGGCAGTTTTTTTAATGCATTAATCACGATTTTGATCATGTCATTTTAGATTTTTCATTTGAGTTCGATTGCTTCAATCATAAATTTAGAAATAAGGTCCCAGTCATATTCAATACTGAGCATATAATTTCTATTTCAGGGATCATAAGCAGATGAAACGAGTTCACTCTGGTAGTGAAGATGATCCTACGCATTCAGGTAAATATCCCGAAATCTAGTATAACAGATTTCATATTTTTAATGCTGCTGGATCAGGGTAAGAAAAGAATCATGAAACTGAACCATAAAACAGGGATGAATATTAACTTGCATGAAATGAGAAAGCTCTAAACGATGAAGATTGAAGATATTTCCGAAGAATCATAATTGTACCTACCCATAGAAATAGCATGAATTGAGTTCTACCTTCACTTCAACATCCAATTTTTTTCCAGGAGAGGAAGATATTGCCTTCATAGATGTAGCACCAAATTCAATGGCGAAGTTGCCAGAGAAGGGTATCCTGAAGAAGCACGGTTATGGAGCAGTGGACGGGAAGGACAAGTGGGGGGATGACTCCCAGTCGGAGCAGCTGGAGGCAGGGTCGCAGTCTGATGGACAGGAGCCAGCTGGAGCAGCGGCTGATATGGAGTATAAGTTTAAGGTATGTCTTTATATTTTAGATTGTGTGGAGTGTAGGGTATCTTCGCTCTGTTTATGGTCGAATTTTTTTGGGAAGTAAAACTTCCATGGTTAGCAAAATTTTAAGGTCAGGCGTGCCACGTTTTGAGATTACAATACATAACAAGATCATCCCCTTTTCCCATTTTTTCCTTCCATTTTACAATAAAGTTTAAAGTTGCTCTCACACATTTTCCAGGACTTAAACGGGTACCACGAGAACATCATCGTGGCGTTGAAGACAGCAGCACAGCGGGCGAGCGCCGGAGCTGCTGGAGGGTCTGGCGACCTTCGGGCGCTCCAGGAGTACGAGTACAAGCGGGAGCGAGCGCCTTCTGCTGAGAAGATACATGAAGCAGAGTTGAGGAGGCAGCGGGCTGGTAAGAAGATACAGAACATTCTAGAAAATTCTAGAAGTAAAACCAGCTGTTGCTGTGAAAACAAATCGCAGACACTTGTCAACTTGGCAATTAATCTTAGTAGTACTAAAACTAGGAGTGACGATGATTTTCATAAGGCAGCCAGCAAAGATTTAATGAGAACCGCTGAAGACCGAGCTCAGTGGCGTGTCATGGGAGAGGTCTAATAGCCAGCAGTGGACTGACCAAGGGACGAATACAGACTGATGATGATGCCAAGCTTGCTACCTATAGCATCATCCAAATATCCATATCGACCTAAGTAAACACTCATAATCACTAATAAGCTTCCTGTGACTGACATGGTGAAATATTGGAACTTCGCCATTACAAATCAAGATTATCTTTCCCTTCCAGGAGACGAGGAAGACGACGAGGCCCCTCAATGCGGCCCGATTAGGATCAGGAACCTAGAGGACCTGATCAGGCAGCTGGAGCACCACTCCAGCAGGCACATGAGCCCCTCAGGGTCCGAAGACATCAGGATGTCGGAGACTGAGGCGGATAGGCATTATAGAATTGAACAGGGGGAGGTGCCGTCGTAAGTATTTTTCTTCTTCTGACTAAACAATTTTTTTTAAATTTATTAATTTGTTGTAGTTATTTTTCTTCTTAGGAAAATAGAGTAAAAAAAGAATAGCTTTTTGTTGCTAGTTTTTCTTGTTCTTGATTTCTGAGAAATAAATTTATTTCCACTCAAAAACTCAGCTATAGGTGAAACGGCGGATTGAAAAAATAGGAAAATATTTTTTTAGCTCAAGTGTGACAATAATTTTGTTGAAATATAGAATATAGAAATATAGATGATATTTGTTTATTTTGTTATATCTATATTTGTTTATTTACCTACTTCGTTTCGTACACAAAAGTCACATCTGTATTAGGTGATTTTCTTCGAAATACTAAACAATAATTACTTTAATAAACAATCTTCTGACCACTTACAATGATATCCTATAAATTCCAGTCGCTGTCGCGGTCGCATCCCTCAATCAGGGGAAGAGGAGGCGCGCTTCGGCTACCCGCGGTTTCGTGGTAGCGGGAGGCATCACCCAGGCATGTTTGTACCGGGCGCTACAGCACCTACTGTAGGTAAGTTATCTGGAAACTACTACAAATTTCTTGAAGAATTTTTATACTTAAGTCTCAATAGGTGGGTTAAACATTTTATGTATGATTGTTAACGCTCAACTGTTGTCCATAATTATATCGAATGACTTTTCTGGAAAAGAAACGGCTTGTCCCTTATAATCATGTTTTCATTGCTTTTAGCATGGATCAAATTTATATCACTGCTATTCTATTATAAAAAAAACATAGCTCCATGCTGGGCGCCAACTATGAAATGAATGCAACTATAAAATAAAAGGAACGCCTCATCACGCGCACACGATCGACGAGAACACCCCACCCTCAAGTGTCTTGCTATTAGCTCTGTTTAACACTGGCATTAAAAATGGTCCCATGCTGGGCGCCAACAAAAATGCCAATAACCTGACTTAAGGGCTACGCTACGCACATTACCCACGCGTGCGATTCCCACCCGACGACAACGCTCTGGTGTGGTCTCTGTCCCATTTGTTACCACTTTCCCCTTTGTTACCACTGTATCCTATGTTACCTCGCCTCTGTGACCTCTGTTACCTATAAAAAAATATTGTATTTTCCCCAGGGCCACCGCATCACCCACACACAATAGCAATCGCGCACAGCACCCACGCGCGCGTCCCGCCCGACGACGATGCGCTCTACGAGACGGCGGACGCGGAGCGGCTAAGAGACGCACCCGACAGTGAGAGGTGAGCGAACGCCTTTATTTTTATATCGATTAAGTTAGGGTGATTGATTGCTGCTGTTTTTCAAGAGTTCACCGTAATACGTTCTGTAATATAATTTTGTTGGTCTAATTAATCTTTAAAACATAATAAATTTTAGAATTTCTTGCTTGTGAATTGACTACGTTAGCCCTATTAAACAAACAATAAATTGTAGCCCACTGTAGTCAGGCGCAAGAAAATTCTGTCTTTCGTTGGTGTGCAATGAAGAATTTTAAAGTTTTCATTTATTTTAAATCACTTGCACGAAAGTGTACTGAGTTACTATCTTGAATGATAGCGGCAATCAATCACCCTAACTTAATCGATATAAAAATAAAGGCGTTCGCTCACCTCTCACTGTCGGGTGCGTCTCTTAGCCGCTCCGCGTCCGCCGTCTCGTAGAGCGCATCGTCGTCGGGCGGGACGCGCGCGTGGGTGCTGTGCGCGATTGCTATTGTGTGTGGGTGATGCGGTGGCCCTGGGGAAAATACAATATTTTTTTATAGGTAACAGAGGTCACAGAGGCGAGGTAACATAGGATACAGTGGTAACAAAGGGGAAAGTGGTAACAAATGGGACAGAGACACCAGAGCGTTGTCGTCGGGTGGGAATCGCACGCGTGGGTAATGTGCGTAGCGTAGCCCTTAAGTCAGGTTATTGGCATTTTTGTTGGCGCCCAGCATGGGGACCATTTTTAATGCCAGTGTTAAACAGAGCTAATAGCAAGACACTTGAGGGTGGGGTGTTCTCGTCGATCGTGTGCGCGTGATGAGGCGTTCCTTTATTTTATAGTTGCATTCATTTCATAGTTGGCGCCCAGCATGGAGCTATGTTTTTTTTATAATAGAATAGCAGTGATATAAATTTGATCCATGCTAAAAGCAATGAAAACATGATTATAAGGGACAAGCCGTTTCTTTTCCAGAAAAGTCATTCGATATAATTATGGACAACAGTTGAGCGTTAACAATCATACATAAAATGTTTAACCCACCTATTGAGACTTAAGTATAAAAATTCTTCAAGAAATTTGTAGTAGTTTCCAGATAACTTACCTACAGTAGGTGCTGTAGCGCCCGGTACAAACATGCCTGGGTGATGCCTCCCGCTACCACGAAACCGCGGGTAGCCGAAGCGCGCCTCCTCTTCCCCTGATTGAGGGATGCGACCGCGACAGCGACTGGAATTTATAGGATATCATTGTAAGTGGTCAGAAGATTGTTTATTAAAGTAATTATTGTTTAGTATTTCGAAGAAAATCACCTAATACAGATGTGACTTTTGTGTACGAAACGAAGTAGGTAAATAAACAAATATAGATATAACAAAATAAACAAATATCATCTATATTTCTATATTCTATATTTCAACAAAATTATTGTCACACTTGAGCTAAAAAAATATTTTCCTATTTTTTCAATCCGCCGTTTCACCTATAGCTGAGTTTTTGAGTGGAAATAAATTTATTTCTCAGAAATCAAGAACAAGAAAAACTAGCAACAAAAAGCTATTCTTTTTTTACTCTATTTTCCTAAGAAGAAAAATAACTACAACAAATTAATAAATTTAAAAAAAATTGTTTAGTCAGAAGAAGAAAAATACTTACGACGGCACCTCCCCCTGTTCAATTCTATAATGCCTATCCGCCTCAGTCTCCGACATCCTGATGTCTTCGGACCCTGAGGGGCTCATGTGCCTGCTGGAGTGGTGCTCCAGCTGCCTGATCAGGTCCTCTAGGTTCCTGATCCTAATCGGGCCGCATTGAGGGGCCTCGTCGTCTTCCTCGTCTCCTGGAAGGGAAAGATAATCTTGATTTGTAATGGCGAAGTTCCAATATTTCACCATGTCAGTCACAGGAAGCTTATTAGTGATTATGAGTGTTTACTTAGGTCGATATGGATATTTGGATGATGCTATAGGTAGCAAGCTTGGCATCATCATCAGTCTGTATTCGTCCCTTGGTCAGTCCACTGCTGGCTATTAGACCTCTCCCATGACACGCCACTGAGCTCGGTCTTCAGCGGTTCTCATTAAATCTTTGCTGGCTGCCTTATGAAAATCATCGTCACTCCTAGTTTTAGTACTACTAAGATTAATTGCCAAGTTGACAAGTGTCTGCGATTTGTTTTCACAGCAACAGCTGGTTTTACTTCTAGAATTTTCTAGAATGTTCTGTATCTTCTTACCAGCCCGCTGCCTCCTCAACTCTGCTTCATGTATCTTCTCAGCAGAAGGCGCTCGCTCCCGCTTGTACTCGTACTCCTGGAGCGCCCGAAGGTCGCCAGACCCTCCAGCAGCTCCGGCGCTCGCCCGCTGTGCTGCTGTCTTCAACGCCACGATGATGTTCTCGTGGTACCCGTTTAAGTCCTGGAAAATGTGTGAGAGCAACTTTAAACTTTATTGTAAAATGGAAGGAAAAAATGGGAAAAGGGGATGATCTTGTTATGTATTGTAATCTCAAAACGTGGCACGCCTGACCTTAAAATTTTGCTAACCATGGAAGTTTTACTTCCCAAAAAAATTCGACCATAAACAGAGCGAAGATACCCTACACTCCACACAATCTAAAATATAAAGACATACCTTAAACTTATACTCCATATCAGCCGCTGCTCCAGCTGGCTCCTGTCCATCAGACTGCGACCCTGCCTCCAGCTGCTCCGACTGGGAGTCATCCCCCCACTTGTCCTTCCCGTCCACTGCTCCATAACCGTGCTTCTTCAGGATACCCTTCTCTGGCAACTTCGCCATTGAATTTGGTGCTACATCTATGAAGGCAATATCTTCCTCTCCTGGAAAAAAATTGGATGTTGAAGTGAAGGTATGTCTTTATATTTTAGATTGTGTGGAGTGTAGGGTATCTTCGCTCTGTTTATGGTCGAATTTTTTTGGGAAGTAAAACTTCCATGGTTAGCAAAATTTTAAGGTCAGGCGTGCCACGTTTTGAGATTACAATACATAACAAGATCATCCCCTTTTCCCATTTTTTCCTTCCATTTTACAATAAAGTTTAAAGTTGCTCTCACACATTTTCCAGGACTTAAACGGGTACCACGAGAACATCATCGTGGCGTTGAAGACAGCAGCACAGCGGGCGAGCGCCGGAGCTGCTGGAGGGTCTGGCGACCTTCGGGCGCTCCAGGAGTACGAGTACAAGCGGGAGCGAGCGCCTTCTGCTGAGAAGATACATGAAGCAGAGTTGAGGAGGCAGCGGGCTGGTAAGAAGATACAGAACATTCTAGAAAATTCTAGAAGTAAAACCAGCTGTTGCTGTGAAAACAAATCGCAGACACTTGTCAACTTGGCAATTAATCTTAGTAGTACTAAAACTAGGAGTGACGATGATTTTCATAAGGCAGCCAGCAAAGATTTAATGAGAACCGCTGAAGACCGAGCTCAGTGGCGTGTCATGGGAGAGGTCTAATAGCCAGCAGTGGACTGACCAAGGGACGAATACAGACTGATGATGATGCCAAGCTTGCTACCTATAGCATCATCCAAATATCCATATCGACCTAAGTAAACACTCATAATCACTAATAAGCTTCCTGTGACTGACATGGTGAAATATTGGAACTTCGCCATTACAAATCAAGATTATCTTTCCCTTCCAGGAGACGAGGAAGACGACGAGGCCCCTCAATGCGGCCCGATTAGGATCAGGAACCTAGAGGACCTGATCAGGCAGCTGGAGCACCACTCCAGCAGGCACATGAGCCCCTCAGGGTCCGAAGACATCAGGATGTCGGAGACTGAGGCGGATAGGCATTATAGAATTGAACAGGGGGAGGTGCCGTCGTAAGTATTTTTCTTCTTCTGACTAAACAATTTTTTTTTAAATTTATTAATTTGTTGTAGTTATTTTTCTTCTTAGGAAAATAGAGTAAAAAAAGAATAGCTTTTTGTTGCTAGTTTTTCTTGTTCTTGATTTCTGAGAAATAAATTTATTTCCACTCAAAAACTCAGCTATAGGTGAAACGGCGGATTGAAAAAATAGGAAAATATTTTTTTAGCTCAAGTGTGACAATAATTTTGTTGAAATATAGAATATAGAAATATAGATGATATTTGTTTATTTTGTTATATCTATATTTGTTTATTTACCTACTTCGTTTCGTACACAAAAGTCACATCTGTATTAGGTGATTTTCTTCGAAATACTAAACAATAATTACTTTAATAAACAATCTTCTGACCACTTACAATGATATCCTATAAATTCCAGTCGCTGTCGCGGTCGCATCCCTCAATCAGGGGAAGAGGAGGCGCGCTTCGGCTACCCGCGGTTTCGTGGTAGCGGGAGGCATCACCCAGGCATGTTTGTACCGGGCGCTACAGCACCTACTGTAGGTAAGTTATCTGGAAACTACTACAAATTTCTTGAAGAATTTTTTATACTTAAGTCTCAATAGGTGGGTTAAACATTTTATGTATGATTGTTAACGCTCAACTGTTGTCCATAATTATATCGAATGACTTTTCTGGAAAAGAAACGGCTTGTCCCTTATAATCATGTTTTCATTGCTTTTAGCATGGATCAAATTTATATCACTGCTATTCTATTATAAAAAAAACATAGCTCCATGCTGGGCGCCAACTATGAAATGAATGCAACTATAAAATAAAAGGAACGCCTCATCACGCGCACACGATCGACGAGAACACCCCACCCTCAAGTGTCTTGCTATTAGCTCTGTTTAACACTGGCATTAAAAATGGTCCCATGCTGGGCGCCAACAAAAATGCCAATAACCTGACTTAAGGGCTACGCTACGCACATTACCCACGCGTGCGATTCCCACCCGACGACAACGCTCTGGTGTCTCTGTCCCATTTGTTACCACTTTCCCCTTTGTTACCACTGTATCCTATGTTACCTCGCCTCTGTGACCTCTGTTACCTATAAAAAAATATTGTATTTTCCCCAGGGCCACCGCATCACCCACACACAATAGCAATCGCGCACAGCACCCACGCGCGCGTCCCGCCCGACGACGATGCGCTCTTACGAGACGGCGGACGCGGAGCGGCTAAGAGACGCACCCGACAGTGAGAGGTGAGCGAACGCCTTTATTTTTATATCGATTAAGTTAGGGTGATTGATTGCCGCTATCATTCAAGATAGTAACTCAGTACACTTTCGTGCAAGTGATTTAAAATAAATGAAAACTTTAAAATTCTTCATTGCACACCAACGAAAGACAGAATTTTCTTGCGCCTGACTACAGTGGGCTACAATTTATTGTTTGTTTAATAGGGCTAACGTAGTCAATTCACAAGCAAGAAATTCTAAAATTTATTATGTTTTAAAGATTAATTAGACCAACAAAATTATATTACAGAACGTATTACGGTGAACTCTTGAAAAACAGCAGCAATCAATCACCCTAACTTAATCGATATAAAAATAAAGGCGTTCGCTCACCTCTCACTGTCGGGTGCGTCTCTTAGCCGCTCCGCGTCCGCCGTCTCGTAGAGCGCATCGTCGTCGGGCGGGACGCGCGCGTGGGTGCTGTGCGCGATTGCTATTGTGTGTGGGTGATGCGGTGGCCCTGGGGAAAATACAATATTTTTTTATAGGTAACAGAGGTCACAGAGGCGAGGTAACATAGGATACAGTGGTAACAAAGGGGAAAGTGGTAACAAAATGGGACAGAGACACCAGAGCGTTGTCGTCGGGTGGGAATCGCACGCGTGGGTAATGTGCGTAGCGTAGCCCTTAAGTCAGGTTATTGGCATTTTTGTTGGCGCCCAGCATGGGACCATTTTTAATGCCAGTGTTAAACAGAGCTAATAGCAAGACACTTGAGGGTGGGGTGTTCTCGTCGATCGTGTGCGCGTGATGAGGCGTTCCTTTTATTTTATAGTTGCATTCATTTCATAGTTGGCGCCCCAGCATGGAGCTATGTTTTTTTTATAATAGAATAGCAGTGATATAAATTTGATCCATGCTAAAAGCAATGAAAACATGATTATAAGGGACAAGCCGTTTCTTTTCCAGAAAAGTCATTCGATATAATTATGGACAACAGTTGAGCGTTAACAATCATACATAAAATGTTTAACCCACCTATTGAGACTTAAGTATAAAAATTCTTCAAGAAATTTGTAGTAGTTTCCAGATAACTTACCTACAGTAGGTGCTGTAGCGCCCGGTACAAAACATGCCTGGGTGATGCCTCCCGCTACCACGAAACCGCGGGTAGCCGAAGCGCGCCTCCTCTTCCCCTGATTGAGGGATGCGACCGCGACAGCGACTGGAATTTATAGGATATCATTGTAAGTGGTCAGAAGATTGTTTATTAAAGTAATTATTGTTTAGTATTTCGAAGAAAATCACCTAATACAGATGTGACTTTTGTGTACGAAACGAAGTAGGTAAATAAACAAATATAGATATAACAAAATAAACAAATATCATCTATATTTCTATATTCTATATTTCAACAAAATTATTGTCACACTTGAGCTAAAAAAATATTTTCCTATTTTTTCAATCCGCCGTTTCACCTATAGCTGAGTTTTTGAGTGGAAATAAATTTATTTCTCAGAAATCAAGAACAAGAAAAACTAGCAACAAAAAGCTATTCTTTTTTTACTCTATTTCCTAAGAAGAAAAATAACTACAACAAATTAATAAATTTAAAAAAAATTGTTTAGTCAGAAGAAGAAAAATACTTACGACGGCACCTCCCCCTGTTTCAATTCTATAATGCCTATCCGCCTCAGTCTCCGACATCCTGATGTCTTCGGACCCTGAGGGGCTCATGTGCCTGCTGGAGTGGTGCTCCAGCTGCCTGATCAGGTCCTCTAGGTTCCTGATCCTAATCGGGCCGCATTGAGGGGCCTCGTCGTCTTCCTCGTCTCCTGGAAGGGAAAGATAATCTTGATTTGTAATGGCGAAGTTCCAATATTTCACCATGTCAGTCACAGGAAGCTTATTAGTGATTATGAGTGTTTACTTAGGTCGATATGGATATTTGGATGATGCTATAGGTAGCAAGCTTGGCATCATCATCAGTCTGTATTCGTCCCTTGGTCAGTCCACTGCTGGCTATTAGACCTCTCCCATGACACGCCACTGAGCTCGGTCTTCAGCGGTTCTCATTAAATCTTTGCTGGCTGCCTTATGAAAATCATCGTCACTCCTAGTTTTAGTACTACTAAGATTAATTGCCAAGTTGACAAGTGTCTGCGATTTGTTTCACAGCAACAGCTGGTTTTACTTCTAGAATTTTCTAGAATGTTCTGTATCTTCTTACCAGCCCGCTGCCTCCTCAACTCTGCTTCATGTATCTTCTCAGCAGAAGGCGCTCGCTCCCGCTTGTACTCGTACTCCTGGAGCGCCCGAAGGTCGCCAGACCCTCCAGCAGCTCCGGCGCTCGCCCGCTGTGCTGCTGTCTTCAACGCCACGATGATGTTCTCGTGGTACCCGTTTAAGTCCTGGAAAATGTGTGAGAGCAACTTTAAACTTTATTGTAAAATGGAAGGAAAAAATGGGAAAAGGGGATGATCTTGTTATGTATTGTAATCTCAAAACGTGGCACGCCTGACCTTAAAATTTTGCTAACCATGGAAGTTTTACTTCCCAAAAAAATTCGACCATAAACAGAGCGAAGATACCCTACACTCCACACAATCTAAAATATAAAGACATACCTTAAACTTATACTCCATATCAGCCGCTGCTCCAGCTGGCTCCTGTCCATCAGACTGCGACCCTGCCTCCAGCTGCTCCGACTGGGAGTCATCCCCCCACTTGTCCTTCCCGTCCACTGCTCCATAACCGTGCTTCTTCAGGATACCCTTCTCTGGCAACTTCGCCATTGAATTTGGTGTCTAGAGGCAATCCTATTT
>JARACY010000420.1:0-96424 GCA_029255725.1 Scrobipalpa atriplicella
TCGGAGTTTCTAAGGTTATTCTGCAGACAATTTCTGTCTAAATTGCAACGGGATTTTCTTTGTACTTCAGCGTCTTAGAAAAATAAGGCGAGTAGGTTAATCATAAAATTAAACTATAAAACGAATACAATGGTGAACAAAAATAAGTACAGTACGGGGCTGATTATGTAGCACATCGACACTTAGAAAAAGGCAATGATACTAACCAATCTGCACAAAAAAATGTGAAAGGAAATAACACTCTACAAAGTCTTACATTAGTAGATGTACAAAGTTCATGGAAAAAACTGGAGAGAATCGACATTATATCCCTCCTTCACCTCCGAATATAAATCTCAAGACACAGACCATTCTGCCACGGAACACAATATTCTTCAACCAGTTTAAACTGGTTATAGAATATACTGGTTAATACTCGCTTAAGCTTTTAGCACCTTCCCTGCTTGACTGGAGTTTTCACACTTCAATATTCAAGAGAGTGCTAATCTTGCTACGATCTGCTTGCAGAGTTTGCTACTTCAAAACAAGCTCCTTCATTATGTCGATGATATTAACATTCTTGATATTTTCTAGGAAAATTTACTAGGGAATGACCTGATTTGAGTTTTTTTTTTTATTTACGTAACCATTTATTGTACCGTTTACCACACATACTTGCAAGGTGTAAGGGACAGCTGCCCTCAAACTGATGGGTTTGCTCAATCAACGAAACTGAACAACTTTCACGAAGAAATTCTTTCAGGGCATGAAATAAAAAATGCCTTCCCCATACTTTATTTTTTACTGGAAATGTGTTTGCTCTTGACTCTAGACACAAGGTCAGGGATGACAGTGACAGAGTCGACGATGGAGCGAGATCACCCAGAAGGTGCCTTTTGTGGCACTGGCATTCTCACGTACCGACATGGACATACTAATTTGTCTGATCAATCGAGAAACTGTCCCTTACACTCTTTATAGAATGACAGTACATTAAAATAAACTATAACATAGAGACGAAAAATATTTTCATCTTTTGGTAACTTTCAAAGGACAGATCGACTACTTACTTAGCGCGTTCATCCTCATTCCAATGACCTAAAATCTTTTACTAGATACAACATGTAACAGAAAGGGTATATGTATCGTGAAATGTGTGAATCTACCCATAAAACTGAACAACTTTCCCTAAGAACATACAGGAAAAAAAATTGTCTTCCCATACTAAATGCGCTATCAGCTGATGCATTTTGTATGGAAGGTAATTTTTTTTCTTCGTTTTTCAACCTATGTTCCTTAGGGAAAGTTGTTCAGTTTCATGGGTAGATTCACACATTTCTCGATCCATATACCCTTTCTCTTACACTTTTTTCAGCTTTCCCGATGGATCTTTTCCCACGTCAACAGGTCCCAAAGGGCTTTCTTTAAACATAAGCCGGGCCCTAATCCCTAAAACCTCTCGGCAACTTAGGCTGTTTCTAACAATTTCGTACGGCCCACCCTCATTCTTTACGCTTAGCTTCAGAGAGTAGTTTTCTATACGGCTTTCAGAAAAAATAAGGAAGAAAAGAATTCTCATGAAAGTAGTAATTATAATCCTACTAATATTATAAATGCGAAAGATATTTTTTTCTCAATCACGCTTCAACGACTGGATTGATCGGTATGAAACTTGGAATAGACCATTTAGACTACTAACTCATTTAACGCGGGTGAAACCGCGGGCGGAGAGCTATCAGTGACTATTTTGGAGGACATTTCGAAAACTTTAAACCAGTTTCATCAGGTCGTTCGTCGATACAAAACCCATTAGAATATACAGCAAAGAACTAAAAGAGCTAATAGGTATTTAAATGTAGGTTGTCAGGTCACTTTGCAAGCGTTTGTAATAAATCATGCATTGTTGGTATCAACAAAAGAAGTCAGTTTCAGCTGAAAGTGGCACACTCATGTACACCCTGTATAAGGTAAGGTAACACACTTTTGCTGCTATCAGTTACTTACTAAAATAAAAATAAAAACATTTGATAAAAGAAATTGAAAGATTAAGGGTCAGTTCACACCGGGAAGTACACAACGCGAAAGTGATAGAAGATGCATCTCGTCCGCAAAGTGAGAGGCGCGAATTTGAAAGAAATTCTAGCATCACTACATAGTATAAAACAAAGACGCTCCCCGCTGTTTGTATGTATGTCTGTATGTATCAAGAAAGTGTCTAGCAGTCTAAATAATAAATAGTTAGTACGACTTATATGTTTAGACTGTTGTAGCTGGTAATAAAGAAGTTTGTGAAGGTAAAGTTTCTAAATACAAGCCTGCTTACTAGACGTCCAATTATCAATCAAAATATAACTAGGTACCTGTGTTATATTTATAGGTAATAATTTTACATTTTAACCAATCGCAGACCGTTTTACGATAATAGAACCTTTTATCTGACGGTCTGCTTTTGACCATTTCCCCAGTGCCCCAATTTCAGAACGATATTTTATTCTTTATTGGTCATACACGTCTAGAAATAAGTGTGTTTTTATTCAAGCAGGAAGCATAGCGTCTCTCTTGTAACTTGCATATAAAATGCTAATTATTTATATGATGTATGGGTTACAGAAGTAAAGCTAGGTTTTTTTCTACAATGAGGGTTGTTGACGAAAGATCCGATGTACTACGGTGTCAGTGTGTTATAAAAATAAATTGCAAATAAATAAAAAAACGATGAGCTCAGTGGCGCCCCAACAGTAGGTACCTATCAAACTTCTTGTGTCTCAAATAGAAATATTTTCTTGAATATTTTACGTTTTGTGACAATCGCAAGTAATTCTTCATTTTCAAATCCATAAGTAAAACTAATAGCATCTTGAAACGTCACTGGGTGCTTTTGATCCCTTGGTGGTTCAGTTGGTTAGAGCGTTTGACACGGTACTAAAGCCAAAAACCGTGGGTTCGAATCACCCAAGTGTAACTTTTTGCATCTCAATTTTCATGTTTATTATTATTCTCTCGAATTGTATGAAGACATTTTACTGCCCTTTACTTTTACTATGCTACCCACGAATTAAAAAAAAAAACAGCCAGAATACTTAGCATGCCAAAACTTGATAGTTGAATAGGTCCTCTCCCCCGATGGCACCATTTTTCTCCATCATTTATTATTCGGCGCACAAAGAAAAAAGTCATTCAAACCACATGCTTGAGGAGTTTAATAGATTTGGCACTTGACGCGTCTTCCAGCCAGTTTATGAAGAACTGCGCGGTTCAAAGTTTTTAAACGGAGTATAGAAATTATAGATGGAGCAGTTATAAAATTATGTTTCCTTAATAACAAACTATACAGGTTGTAAAAAAAAGTACTACGTTCCTTTAAACCACATGTTCTACTGATGATACCAAACAACTTTCCCAAAGAAGAAAAATTTTAGCTCGAAAAAATAATTTGCCTTTTCCATCTGCAGTTTTGTATGGACAAGGCAAAATTTTATTTCGAGCTATAAATTTTGTGCTTTGGGGAAGTTGTTTGGTATCATCAGTAGAACATGTGGTTTAAAGGAATGTAGTACTTTTTTTACACCCTGTATAAAACATAGAGTGTTTCAGATGCCCTTCCTCCCGGGCAGGCTGTAGATATCAGTCATTGTCCCCCGCCGGGAATCGAACCCGAGACCTCCGAGTCGTGAGCCCATGGCTCAGACTACAAGACCACGGAGGCAGTTACGCAAAATAAGTGCGGTATTTAATAATCTTTTTGAGACGACTCTCAAATAATATCAACATACCAGAATATTTTTTACTTCGTCTTTGTATCGCCTATAATAACTCTGACACTAGGTGAGGCGGATCAGGATAAAGTGGTCATATCTAATAACGATCGGGCGTCTTGTCAAGTAAGAAGCATAATGGGGGAAGTTCACCCAACTTGCACCATTATTTATTGAAGGTCCAAGTTCTGGAAAGTTTTTGCGCTAAGTATTAGCTGATGTCTTAATTTTTGCTTCTAATATTACGTTAATAATATTTGTAGAGAATTATTAGAACTGAATCCGTGCTTTTAAATCAAAGCGCAATGCGCATACGAAAGAGTAACATCTAGTACGATTACCATTCTTTTTGGCATGCGAATGTTGAAGTTGTATATTCACTTTGAATGGCCTCGATTCACGCCGTCCAGTAGCTAATTCTAATTCTTAGTAGCGCTGTCACTTTCTTATATTTGGCATAAGAACAGGATAGCAAATAAACACATGACTTTGACATTCCTAATCTGACATTAAATTGTTTAAATTTGTCATTAGATTGCTTATTTAACGTAAAATAAGGAACAAGCTCTATGCACGGATCTTATTTAAAGCAGCTAATGTCAAATTAGGAACGTCAAACACATGTGTTTATTTGCTATCCTGTTCTTATGTCAATGTAAAGAAAGTGACAGCGTTATCTTAAAATTAATTAAGCATGTGGCGGCCAGAATCGAGGGCATTGTATAGATAAAGGTACGGAGCTCTTCTAGCGCGTATCCGACTCGCACTTGACCGGTTTTTAGTGTTAAAAGCGGTTGAGTATAAATACAGAAATAGGTACTTTTGCAACAAGAAAATAAAAACTTTGAATAACGTTACCAACTCAAAGTAGTTACGTAACAAACTTCTAAAGGGGTTTTCTTTATGAAGTTTTAATTTTATAACTTTTTTAAACGGGTATTTAAAATATTCAAATACTTTTTTTGCTTTGAAGAATATCCAATCGAGTGAATTTTCTTTGCAAACTATGTTTTGTTTGCAAACTGGCAGAAATTGCTACCTTAGCAATAAGGCCGCCTATGTTGTACTTTTGTTATGTTGTTAGTGTATTACTGTGTATTTGTCTCCTTAAGTGCAATAAAGTATTTTGTATTGTATTGTATTGTATGTTTCTGAGTTAGACCAAAGGGAATTGTTTTATTGATGTTACCCTCACTTGCGCATTAGAGCATGTTGTCCTTTTTTGTAAAAAAAAAACACAAATGGAAACCTTTTTCACAGTCATTATTAAGACTTGTTAAATATGAAAGAATAAGTAGGTATTATAGTAAAATAACATAACGATTAAGTAATGTAATTTCTCTTTTGCCATATTATTTCTTCATTAATTCTTAGAAAAAAAAATTTAGAGCCAGCCATTTTCTTCATTTTTTTATTGTTTTTAAGTAATCAATAGGTTTTTTTATCAATGCACCTACGTGTAAAGAAAGTAAAAAAATGCATCGGTTTTTTTTAATATAGTTAACAAACTATTTAACACGAATTTTAATACAGAGTAGATAATTTCTAGACTCTAGCTAGGCCCTTCACTGTTTTACCAATTCATTACATCCAGACCAGACAGAAACGGCTAATTCAGTACAGAAACATTTAAATCCTAACTAAACAGGCTAGTTAAACAGAAATCAGGCTGTATGAAAGGGGTCGCAACAAAATAAATCTTTTGCCAGACAGGGCCGGATTTGGCGCACGAAAATTGTAGGTAAATCTGTAAATTAAATCAGAGACAGAATTAGGTTTATAAAGGCATTTATACACTCAGAACAAAGTCAAAAAATAACTAAATGTACGCAACGAGCTTTATGCCTTTCCAATTAGCTTATAATATATTGAGTATTCCCGTTGAATATAAGTATTGAAAATCAAAACCAAGATCATTCTATTGTTTTTCTTCTGGAGTGTTAGATATTTGATAGTCAGATAAAATAGAACTCTATGATGAATTTGAAGTTTCTAACCAGCGTATATATATCGTGACTACAAAATCCTTCCAAAGTATAGAGAAGATATAAATACAAAGATGAGAATCATATCCACAATTTTCGGATCTAAACTTTCAAATCAGATGAACCGATACTTAGGCCCGTATTTATAATCAGCTCTCAAGAGTGACAGCGAGTTTGAGTTCGTATCAGAAACGTCATTCCAATACAAAATGACCTGTCAAATCCGCACTCAATATTGCTCTCAATCTTGAAATGGATTTATAAATACGAGCCTTAAACAAGTATCGTAAACAGGAAATTAAATGTTTCACTAATGTATTACCATCCTTATCCCTCTTTCTCAGTTAATTTCATTTCGCCGGAGAAACTTGATTAACTCCAGGTAGTTAAGCTTGTGTGTGTCGCAGACACCTCTCTGAACGAGTTTTACTTGATATTTTTTTTAATGTACCAGCAGTCTGTTATCTTTCCCGGGTATATTGAAAAAGAAGAGGCCTATACTCAGCAGTACTTAAATGATGATGATGATGTTGAATTGTGCTCTTTAAGAGTAGACGGTTAGGTACAATCTCCGCAGAGTGGTCCTCCCCACAAGGGGGCCTTTCCCACGTGTATCTCTGTCGAGATAAAGCAATGTAATTGTTTTTTTGTGCTATTAATAGTTGTAAATATCGTTACTATAATTTAATTACTATTTAATGATTTTGATAATTAATATCTCTTTAAATTATAATCTAATACTGTTGAATTATTATTTCAATGACAAACAAATTTATAATATTATTATTGTCAGACTAACTTGGGTATCAAATTTCATGCTATACGAACCACGAGGTAAGCCAATAAATCAAATAACAAACTATTATTAATTTAGAACACATAAAGTACAGTCAACTTCAATTTCTTAGAGCAAAATCTACAGCGTTTTTTTAATTTTGTTCACTAAAGAAATTTTAAGGGTTTGCTCATGAAAATAGTTGAAATATGAAGAAAAAAAGCCCTCTCATACGAATGGTGTCATTTTGTATGGGAGAGCCATTAGTGATTTGAAGCGGGTTTTCCAAAACGATAATATTAATTTTTACACTCATTTATTAGTCATACCTAATTATCTATATTCATTAGGTATACCTAGATGTACCTACAGCTTTAAATTATCTAGATAACAAAAAAAAACTAAAAGCCTCTACTATTTTTTCCCGCAAAATAGTAGGTTGTCGAGTTGGAAAATGACCCGATGAACGATGAACCATTTTGTACATAGGCCTCTGATATGGTTTGTGTAACGACCATAATTAGAGATAAAGTTCAGAACCAAGTCCCGTTATGAAAATTTCTTAGAAATTAATATGAGAATTTACAAATTTTAATTGTAAACGACTGTACCAGCTCTGAAATATTTTGACATGTGTATTTTGTACGTTGTTAACGATTCAATAATGTTCGTTAATTTAATCTGATTGCGATTAAACATACTGATTCTATATTAACTGTTACTGCTAGCTGGAGTCTGTTGAACTTCGACGTTATAGAGTTAATTGTCATGCATGAAAAGGTAAATCATTGCTATCGATTTGTTTAGGGCACGATCTTACTGAATCTTGACAAAAATTTTGTTGTTTCAGTTCTCTCATGATAGAAAATGACAGGTATAGAATTAAATAAAGCTTTGTCGTGATTTTTGCAACTACGAATTGCTACCTATGACTATTGATCCCTTGTGATAACTGCCTGCGTGGTCTAGTGGTTGTAACATTACCCTACCTAACCTAGCCTTATTTTTTTTTTAACCCTAATTAAAAAAAAGAGAAGTAAAAGAAATTAAGAAAAGTTAAATGTTGAGAATTTAAAGGACGATTTTAGTAAATGTAAAGATGAAATTTAAGATACGAAAACTTTAATTAAAATTCTTCAGTTGCAAGAAAATCACTTCAAGGAAATAATTATTAACTACACTTAAACGAGACACTAATCGTAGATAGAGCACGGATCCATCAGACACGAATCCCAGTAGGCTGGACATGGACAAGGCTGAAGACACTGTAAATAGAGGAAAAGAAAGAACTTAAAATAACAGAATTGGTTTCAATTTAATGAGTTGAGATTAGTATTTGGCCAAATGAACGTCTAGTAGTATAATAGGACCTAAAGTTGCGAACCGCTGTTGTAACCCCTGAACTTTAATGACTCGAATGGCATATCCTACTTTGCCTATTGATAGTTAATTAGAATAGAAAATACTAAACTTACGAAAGTGATGATGAAGATGAATAGAATAATAATAATCCTAAAATTTAGTAAACGTTCAACAATAAAGATTTAAGAGGGTGAGGAAGACTAATAATCTTAGCATTCAAATATATTGTAAGAAATTTGCTGTTTCAAACAAGATAAAACTACAACAGCATTTTTGTGTTTTTGGTAAAGCCGGGGCACCGCCCTTTCCCGCCACCGTGCAGTGCTCCTCGTCAGCCAGACTCTGGACAGAGCTCCTCCAATATATTTAATCCTGATATGAGGGGAAGTATCTTTAATTCAAGTCAAAATGCAATATTTTTTTGTCAGTCAGTCTAGTCATACTTTACTAAGTATACAAAAGGACAAGAGGGTATATCCATCAAATCTAGGTTTGTTCCTGAACCTAGTGTATGGTTAGGTATTCCAAATGAAAACCTTTACAACAATGCATAAACTTAATTTAAGAATAATGTATTTCATTTTTGTATTTAATGATGTGGTAACTTTAGTTTTACTGTGATTTTAATATCAGGATTTCTTTTGAATTTACATTTACTGAGTTTAATGGAACAAATTAATTCACGACATCTAGATTTACTTGTTTACTAGAATTGTGAATCTATGAAAATATATATTTGAAAACAAAAAACATTAATCTTCCATTACAAAATCAGAAAGAATCTATTTCAAAATAAAAGAAAATGAAAATATGAAGAGAATTTACTGCAAGCAAAACATATTTGAAACTTTCGCAGAATTTACTTTTAGTTAAAGGTAAATATTTATTTTCAACCTTCTACTAAAAAGTAACATCAATTTTGTATTTTAAAATTGTCAAACCTAGTTTCCATGAACTAAGTAATAAGAAATGGTGAATCGAACTGTACTTATATAGTTTCTCATTCTTTATTTAGAGAAATCTATTAAGGCTTTGTCTTAGCTTGGCCTAGTAAGCTCAAATCCAACATCACCTTCATAAAAGTAACTTCTTTATTTATTACTTTTAACATTGCAAACTATCTATGCAACTCCGTATAAAATGTAAAAGGCTGGTAATAAACATTTGGTTAAATTGTATCAAAACAATAAGAAACTTTATACGAATAAAAGTTACGAAATATAACTCTCTACATGCTCAAAATTTCCACTGCTTGGCATTTTAGTATGGCCTTGAATCTAAATATGACATTCATTCTAAATCCGTTAAAAATGTTAGTTAGATAACTATTACTAAAATGTCATTAGTAAAATTGCTGATGAGAAAATATTCAAAAAATGGAATTAAATATTTCCTGAATTAGCTATAAAAAGATGTTTCAAAAGATGATTAAACTTTGCATTTCTGAATTTTGAATAATCTTTAATTGTAGGCAAAATATGTAGATGAACATTAAATACTGAATAAAAAGTAGATATTACCTTTTCAAAACTGTAATTGTCACCCTTCTGGTTGGAACATCCACGTCTCGAAATCAAACTGGAACTGCAGTACCTAAATAATCTAAAATAATAATATCCGTTCCTATCAGTACTAGTATCCTTTCAAGATTCTCGAAGATCCGCCAAATTCCCGGAATGTCCACCTAATATTATTGAAGCTTTGAATTCCCGGTAGGTACACCTAATATTCTTGAAGATCCTTCGCATGCCCGGAATGTCCACCTATATTGAAGATCCGTCGAATTCCCGATAGGTACACCTAATTCTGATATCAATATCCTAAACAATCTGGCTATACTACTAACAAATTAACAATAATCTAAAACCACGCCTCAAATATCTGCAGGGTAAATCTAAGAACAATGTATCAACAAATTCGAACTATTTTTGAAACTATTTCTTACTAATAAAAATTGTACGATTTAAAATGGATGGGTGACCGCTGATGGATGGGTGACCGCTTCTCACGTCTGACTCGAACTAGCTTAAAAGTAGTACAAAAGTTCCGCAACAAGATTAATAATTTCTGGATATCGACATGCCGTGCTACTACACCACCGAATTTGCTATGGAGGAATAAGTGCGACTACATTTTTTTTAATTTATCTCCGAACTTTTATTTTACTTACCAGATTGAATGTAGGTCAACTTTTCGCTCAAATTTACACTAACCTATTGAAATGACGTCATACCAAAACGTACCCTCTGACACACAGATACCTGAAACAATCCTATTCTGCAAAATAACCAACAACTATATCGCAGTCCCGTGACCTAACGAGAAACTATCCCGCAGAAGAAAGTGTAAATAGTTTAAACGAAATCGAACCTACGACCTAGCTCACGCACTATGAGTACCGAAGGCTGTAACCAAATGCACCTACGAGGCAAAGCGCGCAACGTACTACCTACCGTTCCGTACCCGCACGTCATGGTTATAACTACCTACCGTTCCGTACTTTTATTTTCGTTCAATCAAAATATAATTTCTTAAAAATAGGTACACTTAAATCACAGCTTCACACAGATACAATAGAATAAAACGTATGGAAAATTCCTGAAAATGCACACATAAAATTATCGTAGGTAGAACTCACAATCCGAAGTAAAAATGTAGAATGTAGAAATGTACTCGGAGATAAGCTAAGACACATGACAATGATGTAGAACCAGAATATCACAGATTTTAAACAACATAGAAGATTCTAATTTATGAAAAATGTGAATTTCATTTACGTAGTTACAATGACTAGGAAACAATATGGCAGACACGGCTTAGTACCGACACTCATACTCATACGCTTTTTCTTACGTTACGCGATTACAAAACTTTATATTTCACTGCTATATTCTGTATCTACGAAATATAAGGAAAGATCTGACCAGATAAATAGCTGCAGACGCCATGGCACCACCAGCACCCGTCGCCTTCCCTGGAACCAAGAAGCCTCTTCAAAGTTGCGACCGTCGCTCCCGGCGCCTTTCCAAAAGTGAAAACAACCGCATGTTTTTCCAAGGAAGCGTCTGTGTAAACCGACAAAATTACGATTACCACGGAATACTTGAAAATCGCTAATGAATCAAAACTTTTATAATTCGTCGAGTAATAACCAATGGTAGCAATTCGTAGTTACAAAAATCATGACTTAACCAATAAAATTTCACACCTGTCACTGTCGCTCATAAGAGAACAAAAAGGGACGGCAACAATCTCAGCCAAGATTTTTCCAACACTACCCTCCACGAATCAATAGCATTGGCTCCCGGATTCGAACCTGAAGTCAGCCTAGGAGGCTAGCCGTAAAAGTATTCTAATTTGAGAACAGATGGCGCTTTTCCCATTTATTACAAAATTAAGGATTTTACATAAATTGCATGAGATATTAAGTCGAAAATTATTAAATTGATTATTTTTTACTTTCCACTATTTATTCAAATCAGAAATTCAATCAATCAAACTTCGCAACAGTTCCGTGAAACTACTTCCATGTTGGACGAGGAGTGATTGAAAAACATAGAATGTGCCAGCTCCATCCTATGAATTTTAGCGTGGCGCTGCATGTCGGAGAAAATATCAAATATATGATTATGAACAACCATAGACCTTCCACGTAATACAATGAGGTTTTATCTTAGGGTCATTTTGTATTGCGATTCTATGTATGTACATGGAACAAGAAGTTTTCTATTGTATGATCTTGACGGTCTAGTTAGTTCCTTTTTTCGCCACACTCAATACACCATAAACGCGGAGAGGTACTGTAATCCTTTCAGACAGTGATGAAAGAACTTGTCAGTCATTTGAATTACATTATTTTTGTTTCATGTTAATGTTATTGGTATTTGATGTTTATTATAATTTGACAAATATTTATACCGTATTTTATAATGGTCAATATTTAAATTAAGTGGATTAACAAGCAATAATGTTAACAAAATAGCAAGTTTATTTTTGAATGCTATTGGTTCATATTTGGATAATCAAAATGCTATATTCAAGTTTATTTTAATTTATGAACATGGTCGTTATTTTTCGAACAATATTCAACTAAGTATTAATCTGAAAGTATGTAAACTTTTGTTTACTTGCAGGTTCTATTCTCGCGGTGGTCATACAACTATCTGACCAATAAGAGCTCAGATGCGATTTCATCTGAAATGGCGCAAAATTCAAAATGTATTAAATCGATTTTGATGAATTATAATTTAACGAATAGTAATAATAAGAAATATTATATTTGTGAAGTGACGATGCGCCTAAACATGAAGGTGTATCGTTACATGGTCTGAGCCATGGGCTCCTAATCTTGAGGTCCTGGGTTCGATTCCCAGGGAGGAACACAACGTAGATATTTGTCAATTTATCACTATGTGATATTTTTCCTCAGTTTGGTTAGGGTAATGCAGACTGAATCACGTATTTCAGGAAAAAGATTTCATGTATTGGAAGAAATACGGTTCCGGTCGCTGTGTCGGGTGATAGTCGTTACACAAACCATGTCAGTGGTCTATTAGTTACTAATAGGTGGTGTAAAAACTCTTACACCAAAGGCTCATTGGGACGTAGAACCACTGATTAGAGAAAGTCGCTGCCGGGGGAGCGCTAGCTCCATTTACTCTTCTGTGCGTAGAACGACTCAGAAAACCCACCCGATAAGCGCTCTGCACTCAAATTCACTGACTACAAGCGCTCAAATTCTTGTCTCAGGACTTTGACAAAATACTGGACTATTCTCTTGATTAAGACCAGAATTTTGTCAAAACCCGGGTTTTGATCAAAATCCTAGTTTTTTGATCAGAAAACCGATTTCATCAAAATCCTGCAACATAGATTTTAATTAACTTCAAATTAGCAATTTTCGGTTCGGAATAAATTTCCGATTTACGTGATGTTGTTTCATTTGATTAAAACACAGAAATTTTTCTTCTTTTATGAGCCTGTGGTATCCCCACTGCTTTGTTCAAAAAACTAAAAATTTCTTAGAAAATACACTGAATTAAAAATTTCACTATCCATTATAATCTATTCTCTATGCTCAAAAGGGATTGGGATACCGTAGGCAAATAGAATTATCCATTATACGGAAACCTAACAGGAAATTATTACCCTTTGACAAATATTCATTGAATTAATTACTGTATGATAATTCATATGAGGGTGGTTTCATAGACCTTTCATTTGAAAGACTGTTTTAATAAAAAACATGCATGAATAAAATACGCTATTTGACTACCTACTAGTCAAATCAGCAACTTTTTATGAAATGTTATAAACGATTTTTTGTATTAAAATACTGGGTTACGACGTCACACGCAAGTAAATGTTGACTACTCAAATCAATGACTTCTATATTTTTAACTTGATTATTAAATCGAAATGTGCATGTTTTTTTAAATGATGAATGAGATCCTCAGTATTTTAGTCAGTTTTAAGGTATAAACGTTTTGAATTTTTTTAGCCACCCAGTCAACATGCCTATTACCATGGACTAACTACTCTAGAGGACTGCTAACCGTCATACTAGAGAGCGTACCTCGATACTCGAGAAAAAGGTCAAAATGCGAGCAAAACCTAGATGGCGCTGGCATATTGCTCGAAGAGTCCGTTGTTAATATAGGTCATAAAATTGAAAAAAATCAATAACAACTTGAACCAAATTATCTTTTAAGATTTTTAAAGTAGAAATACATTATGTGAAATGCTGTTTAAGACATCTGAATTAAAATACATAGGTATTCAGTTTACACAATATTTCGCTAATGTCAATTAGATGGCACTGTTAAGTAGCGGTGTACGCAGTTTATAAGGGAGGTTATCAGTCCTCTTTGTTTTATTCGTCCATGCTATTACTTACTAGGTATCTAGGTATATTCAGTATACTATTCGCCACACCTTCCATGCTGGACTGGGAGTGGTAGAAAAACTAAGAATGTGCCATCTGCATCGCCTCCCGGGAATGCTGTAAAAACCAGCTAAGGGACGATGTGGGCTGACAACCTGTCGCTACAGAAATATACAGATCTATCTTCAACTACTCTTAAAACTTTGGGCGGCGACTTTGGCGGAACAACCATTTTTTGGGTCGTTGACGCTCTTCCTACCCCATTAGAGATACAGGCGTGATAGTATGTGTGTATTGTATCAAACCAGAAAGATAATTGTTTTACAAAGTTCAAACTGGTTTACAATACGAGGACAAAATACAATCGAGTGGGAACAGTCAGAACACAGACTAAGATAGGAGAAGATTCCGCAAAGAGGGAGGAGGGTTTGCTCTTGATTCCAGTCTAGGTCGGGAGCGACATAGATGGAGTCGATGATGGAGCGACCTCACCCAGAAGATGCCTGTAGTGAGTTAGACTCTTTTGCCGTGCGCATTATGTAAGAATTTTGGAAGCGCTTAGTCCTTATTAGTTGAATATCAACCAGGTATGGATGATATCCTACGGTGCGTCTAGATGTCCGATGGAAGAAGGGAGCTAGCGGGATAAGGTTGTGGAGTTCTTGAGCAGTGTGCAGAAGTAGATTGCGTGAAAAATTTGAAAATCTCCAAAAGTTTTAAATTCGGCCAACGCTAGTCGGCTAGTTTCTTCGGTCTGCTGATTTTATTGTGCAACCTTACTTTTGTTGAGAAAGAATGGAGAATTTGGATGTTTTTACGTTTGCTTTCTCAGTTTAAAGACGATGTGTACAAAACACTCAAGCTAAGAACTGACAATGGCAACGACGATTAGATGCGAAAATCATAAATTATCCATCAACTTTCTGTTTTCTCATGAAAATGGAACCCACGAATTGGAGCGACCAAGTTCACTAAATCACTGATACAGTTAAAAGGTTTAGTAGTCTACCCTAATTCAAATCTGTGTAACTAGATTTATCGCGTCTCTCTTGTCTGGAAAACTGGAAATGCGTACGACAGCCAACACCTTTTTCAATTTATTGCAAATCCTCCGGACGGATTTTCGTTTGTTTCAATGTAATAACACTTTGAATTCTGTAAATAAAGTTATAATGGGGTAACAAGAATAAATTTAAACTCGGAATCGCTCTACAGGGTGTAAAAAAAGTATGACATACCATTTTAAATATAGTGAACAAAATGTGTCGAAAACCGTGCAAAATCGAAAAACGTAATATAATTCCTATTGTACACACAGCCAAAGATTAAGTTACACAAGGTCGCTCGAAACGGATAAAGATTTCTCTGAAAATAGTTCATGGATTTACATGAAATTTTAAATTGCTAACTTGCATAATTAAGTATACGAAATTTCACGAACATCCATAAATTATTTTAAGAGAAAATTTCATCCGTTTCTATGTAGGTACCTTTCTCCTAGTCATAACATAATGATTGATTTACGATACAAATAAATTTATTTTGAGACAACTAAAAATAATAAATGGAAAGAAATACACATTGAATAAAAATCTGGATTCTGCTGAACAGATTTTTATCTCCTCTCAATCATATCTTCAGAAATACTCAAACCTTTGTCATTTTCTCGCTTTCTATTGCGAAAAATACAATAGCTTACAAATAAATGTTTCCTTTCAAACGACTCTCAATAGATAATTATTGATGTTAAATCGAGCCTAAACCATTTTCCCTAAGGCGCTTCGTAGACGGTGCGACAATTGGCTACTTTCCAACTAGTCAAATCAGCAACTTTTTATGAAATGTCAAAAACGCTTTTTTGTATGAAAATAGTAAATTATGACGTCACATTTTAGTAAATATTGACTAATCAAATCAATAACTTATATACTTTTAATTCGATTATTAAAATCTAAATGTGCATTTTTTTTTAATGATGAATGAAATCCACAATATTTTTAGCCATTAGTTTTAAGTATAAACGTTTTGAATTTTTAAGCTACCCAGTCAAGTACCCAATTCGCAGTAAAACTCGACTGCCTAATTTCTAAATGTACGTGTTTGTCGAATGATGGTAATACACTTAGTTGTGTGCACCGCCCGCCCGCAAAAAAATGCACATGTACAGGCAATGCAACTGCACCACTATATATCTACCTCATCACGTGTTTCGCCCCTCCACGGAGCTTCATCAGGATTTAGACCGGGACTGACAGCAGTCGAACATAATAATATTAATTGCATAACTTACTAACACTTGAGTGGAAGTAGCTAAATTTTTTTTTTATCTTATGTTACTTCATGTTTGTAACTGTGTGTCTGTAACCGTGTGAGGACAGCCTAATCGCCCCCTGCCATTTCAGTAATCGTTGACGATAACATAATCTACTGCGCCTCATTGAGCAGAGTCAGTTATTATAATAGATAAGAAAATAACTTTTAGGCAGTTTCAGAAATGTATTGGTGGAGAGATATGATGTTACCTCGAGTAAAATTAAATCAGGTATGTTTTTTATGAACTCATGTATTTTTTAAATCTTAGAAATGTTATTTCGTTCTCTTTCAGAAATGTTCTTTCATGCTGGACTGGGAGGTATAGAAAAACATAGAATGTTCCAGCTGCCCTTTCTCCCGAGGGCATGCTGTAGAAGTCAGCAAAAGGGATTCGAGGGTCAGTCCCATCTCCTAAATTAATAATAATATTAATATAATAATACTACAGCGTATTGTAATTTAGGCGATGGGCTGACAATCTGTAGCGATACACACTACCATCTAAAATTAACGTCACGCCTCTTTCCCGGAGGGGTAGGCAGAGATCACATCCTTCCACTTGCTACGATCCTTGCAAACTTCTTTCGCTTCATCTACATTCATCAATGTTTTCATGCACGCTCGTCGGTTTAGGGTACTTCTGACCTGACCTTTCTCTAAGACGCCCCCGATTTGATCGCGGTACGTTCGTCGAGGTCTTCCCCTTCCAACGTTCCCTCTCACACTCGCCATATATCTGTTTAGTTAATCTGCTTTCATCCATCCTCTTAATATAACCAACCCACCTATTTCACTTATTTTGCTCTCAAATGTCATTTCAGTACAAAGAAGCCTCTCATTCTGTGATCGGGACTTCAAAGGACTAAAGCGACAAGATTTCAAAAGCCAGTTTGCGTCACAATCTGCCGGTTATCCAATCAAACTAGAGTCTACGAACAAAACATAATTGCAGTTAGAGTTACTGTTTTGTCCAGGCAACTTGCTAGACTGTGCCGAAGTTGTCAAATTGGGCTTTACACTTGAAAAGTCTATCTTAACGAGAAGATGCTATGTATCTTTGATTTTGTGACTAGTTCGACAGGAGATGGAAGTTTGATTAGGACAATGCAAGCGGTCTCGGTTACTGTTTTAGCTAATGGTCGTTATAGAAAGAGTCTATTGGGCAGTTGAAAAATCGGGTAATTAAGTAGGTGTGTGCAGGTTTCCTCACGATGTTTTTCTTCACCGTAAAAGCACCGAATAAACGTACATATAAAATTAGAAAACCGAAAAACACTTTGGTACGTGGTGGGATTCAAACCACGACCTCCTGCACAGAAGGCCGCGGCCCTATCCACTACACCATCCGGGCTAAACTAAAGTCTTTTTGATTCTTTGTAATCTTATAAAGACCTAAAGCTAAAGACTCAAACCTTGTTTAGTTGCACTACTGTAAGTGTACTCGACCTACTTCCGAGCGATTTCTTTTTATGGCTGAGTATTTCAACCTTCTCTTAGTTACGATAGAGGGACATAAGTACTGCACATCGGCTTTTACGAGGTGTAAGCTTCGCGCAAACTGTTAGAAGTTAGTCAACAAAATTGAACAACTTTCACGAAAAATTGGCATCTCATTCATTTTGTCTGATCAAAGTGGCCATTTTGACTGAGTAAACTTTATGAGTTTATGGGAAGCTATCCCTTAAACTACACCCGTTATAGGTCCACCACAGATATTTATAAACATAAACACATCACGACGTCATAACGTCCAACGTTACGTTGCCAACTGACACCTTGGACATAGTATCCGCATTGAAATTTCACTGTTAAACGCAAGCCCCCAGTGTGGTTAGGACAATGTAGTTAGGCTGAATCACGTGATTGTCTGCAAAAAAAAAAAAAAAAAGATTTCGCGCTTCAGAAAGCAGGTTAAGCTGTCAGTACCGGTCGCTGTCTTGACAGAGGTCGTTACATAAGTAAACCATGTCAGAGGCCCATTAGCAGTACTTGGATTAAAAATACTGACAACAGGGATCTTCGGATCGTAAGTCAACGCGAAAAACTTACTGGATAAATTTGTAGAGCTTATACTAGTACAACGAAAATGGCAAACGGGACGGTTTCCTTCCAAGTGTCGACGTGCATTATAAACGGCCCTTTAACTGTACGAGTGATTCTCTCGAGACCGAGAACAAACTGTTTGACTGAGTTACTTCCTAAATACAAAGCAAGTGGCTATTAGGGAATTCAAAGAAGTTTCAACAACAGAAATTGGAATTTATTTATAACAGGAAATCTTGAAATTATTATTATGGAATTCCGTGTAGATGTGTAGCGAGATTTTTTTTCACCAAAGATTTAGGTCTCAAAATATACGTGATAATTTAAGGACTGACATTCATTATGGTTAGTAAGGAAATTAAGCCTTTAGACGGCACTCCGTGAAATAGTTTTTCGTACAAACGATCTTCACTTAATCGAAATCGGTTTCAATTTTTCTAAGAAAATAAGTTCGTGACTACGAAATCTAGGATTTCGTACCCTATTTCTTAGAAATATCATACTTATAAAAATATACCGCAACATTCTTATCAATATTTCCAGAAATAATTTCCTTTTAATAGTTTTGATGACTTAAAAACACCAAAAGTTTCATGAAACAGTCCCTTGCATCCTAGAAAACCCATCTGTACCTAGCCTAGATTCCTTCATAATTTCAAGCTCCAAAATTTACCTACACCCCAACACAAATTGCAATCTCCCAGAGCTTACTTTGTCCTATCACGGGTATCCCTATATCCTATCACGAAAGGTCCCAATCACGTCACAACTATAGTCTCTGACAGACATCTTGAGCATAGTATGCGCATTGAAAATTCACTCTTAAATTCAAGCGTTTATGTGTGAATTTAAGATGACAAAACTTACTCCCACTACCCCAATGTAAAGTTTGCCGGGACCTAATACCACCTATACTAAATTAAATTGGAGCTTCAAATTAAGCTTGTATTAAGTAGGTGCCTGACACGAAATTCGTTCAATAAACTCCTGCAATAATATGAATGCCTGGTAGTCACAATTTAGATTTTAAACCATACTAAAGCCAAATCATTTCTATAACATGCAAACTATATACAAATAAGATTTTTTGAGGCAATCTGCTTCGCACTTACGTTACTTTGGAATAATGTAGCATCGACATCTACACACCGTATTCGATGTAATACATACATACATACATAAAATCACGCCTTTATCCCTATTGGGGTAGGCAGAGCAAAAACTACCTAATTAAAGGTAATTCCGCCACGTCCGACAAGTTTTGAGGGTTATTATACAGGTGATTATGTATATTGCTATAGTGACAGGTTGTCAGCCCATCGCCTAAATTGCAATATACTGAAACCCTCGATTCCCTTAGCTGGTTTTTACAGCATGCACGGGAGGAGATGCAGCTGGCACATTCTATGTTTTTCTATCACTCCCAGTCCAGCATGGAAGATGTAATGAATAAACAAATAACGAAATTACTTCATATCTGTATAATATGATTCTTGTAAGAACCAACCAACTCTTAAAATACTCTATTATTGCTGTTCAAAAAAAAATTATAAAAAGTTTAGTAAAAATATCAGAGGAATTTTATTCCGAGGCTCGCTTCCTTCAGCATTGTTTACACTTTCTACAAAGTAAAGATGAAAAAAAATTGCCCCTTTTAGTGCAATTATTAAAAGAGCCCGGAGTTTTCCTCCTTCATTTGTGTAAGCAACATCTATCTGTGTTTTATCTTTTCTTTAACCCTTATTTTTTGGATTCCGCTGCTCTATGGTCATTTTAGGATATACATAATTTCAAATAAAGTCATAACAATGGCCTTTTGTGGTTATGCAGTTAAAGTATCTTCCTCGGTTAACCAGAGCAGAGGGTCAAATTAAAAAAAAAAGTGATTTACTTACCCTTGTATTTGAAACTAATATTCTATTAATTTGTCTTTCTCTCTCTCCTCTCTCTAGTATAAACAAACACATTGTTGCACGTGTCATATCAGGAGAGAGATAAGGTTCCTGTTTTTTTGTCTGCGCTAACATAATGTTATTCCTCCAAAAACTACAAAAAGTTGCAGATAAATTACATATGGCAGTAAGTTGGTATAAAACTTATATTATTTTTAGTTTCGCGACTACGGAACCCATTTTCAAGAAACACTATATTTCTCTTGACAGTTACAGCTTACTTCAGTCTTTTTTCTTTTGTTGCTAAAATTGTTCTGTTAACAAACGAAATTAGACGTTTATTTTATTTGTTCGCTTAAATTCTTCTTCATTCAACTTTGTGCATAAATAAAAAGGGATCTTAAAATTAATCTTTTTTTTTATAATATATGTTACAGCCAAAGTGATTAATCTAGATATTATATATAATATCTGGTCATTATTTATAATGTCTGCTCAATTTAGATTAAGTGATAAATGACACAGAATTAATCACTTTAACCAGCTATTATATATAATATCTTTGAAGACTTGGATAATGTAATAAAACAAGTGGGTATAGGTTAGGTTAGGTTAGGTTAGGTTAGGTTAGGTTAGTTTTTTAGGGAACTAGGTCATCCCATGCTCTTTGAGACTCAAGTTTATCTGGTACTGGTCTTAGTTGGACCTCAGGACACATTACGGACCATGCTTCCAACGCGTCGCTCAGTCAGTTAAACCGTATTTATTACTTTGACTAACTTCGACCAGCTATTATGAATAGTATCCGGATAAAGTGATTAATTTATCACATTGTCTGGTCAATTTGGTTATTATATATAATGACCAGTCATTATGTATAATAGCTAATTAATCACTATGGCTGTAACATATATATATAAATACAAGTAAAGTATAGGTATTTACTACTTAGCGAAATATGTAAAATGTTGATAATAATTGAAAATAACATTGTACAATTTAGACACAATAATATTATAACTATCACGTCTACTAGGTACCCCATATAGTTGGCACGTTAGTGACCATTGCAATTAATAAAAAAAAACTACTCGTAGGTATGTTAAAAGGTACTTATTGACCAAAGACGTGAAACCTGAGGACCACTGGCTGAAAAAGCGAATCGTTTGTTATTTTTATTCTCGTTTTTAGTTCAGGCAGGTATAAAAGCAAAAATATCAAAAACCAAACAGGATTTCTATTTTGTCAATTGTTCAAATATCAATTGAAACCAGTTATTGTTAAAGTTACAATAGTGTTCACTGGTCAAAACGGTACAGCCTGTTGCCTTTGATAAATGGAAATATTAAATAACTTTCCACCCTGCGGTATCTCCCGCAGCTATTTTACCGTGGAAATGAAGTGTTTTTTTTTTTTATGTTACACAGGGCAACTAAAGATACGGCCCTGATGGTAAGCAGCGCCTATATCCACTTGCACATTGTGAGACTTAAGGTGGATTGTCTCCATGTGCCAGTAATTAGCTCTATTTTAAGTGTTTCTTTCTGGCATGCAAGGTTGCCTGGAAGAGATCGCTTAAAGCGATAAGGCCGCCTCTGCGCACATTTAGTTATTAAGTTTCTTTTGTTGTACTTCTGTTTGATGCGCAATAAAGAGTTTATCTATCTATTATCTAATTTTACTGGCTCCCTTGCCCTTCAAACCGAAACTCAGAAGTGCGGACACTCAGAATCTGTTTGGCGGCAGAAATAAGCAAGAGGGTGGTACTCCCCCAGACGGGCTTTGCACAAAACCCTCCCTATGTTTTTCCGAGGTAAATAATAGCCTGTCTCAATCTGAAACATTTATCCTTATTACTTCAATGAAATCCGTTTTACTATTCAGGCATGAAAACGTACAGGCATAGATACAGGCACACACACACATACAGGCATACATAAACAGACAGGCAGAGTTCCTTTCGGCTTAATAATATTGGTATTTTAATACATCCTACGTTTAAAATGAGTTTAATTAAATACAATAGCTGCCAGTTTTGACTTTTAACGGAAACAAAGAGGAGCTTGAGCTAAGGCAGGTGTTAATTTTGCTGACTTTTAAATAGAAAATGTTTACTTTAATTTAATAATGTTTCAACGTTCTCTTGACTTGTCGTTAGCACTTCCGCGCTCTCGCGAAAAATCTTGTTAATTCTTGAAGTTATACTAGCTTTAGACGCGTTATGAAAAATTGTTGAGAGTGAAATTTTAGGATGCGCGCGCGATCTGCAACACTATATTTTTAACACCATCGGGTTGAAGTTGGTCGTAATTCAAAATGTCGTGTAAAAGGAAGTACACTGAAAGAAAAAAACTACGATATTAAATAAATAGAAAACAACACCGCTAAGACCGTACAATAAATAAATAAACATCGTTAAATAATTTAAGAACTAACTTTTATTGTATAATGTTTCACTTTTTCACACTCCATCATAAAGTCACTCCATGTTTAGCTAGCCAGCGGATGTCCCCGGCGAAATTCTACAAGTTTCCAGAAACTTCTAGAAGGCTAGGATAAATAGTATTTTCTCCGCGTAAAGTTACGGGCGGGAAGAAATAAATCTATCTAGCCAGATCTTAATTTAGTTGGATGCTGGTGTAAATTGAAATATTTTACAAATTTGGTTTTAAAGTTGGCTATGCGGTCGAAGTTTAGATGAAATAAATCAGGTAATTCTGAACGTAACGGAGAGCTTCCCGCAAACTGATAGAGGTTGCTCAGTCAATGAAACTGAACAACTTTCAACAGGAAATACTTTCAGGAAACGAAGAAAAAGTTTAACTTTCCCATACAAAATTACAACCTCGATCAGACAATATTATTATGGTATTGGAAAAGTTGACTAAGTGACTGACTGTATGTATAGGCTATTTCAAATTAGTTTTGAATTTAAATTTTAGTGTGAGTCCATTTGTCAGACGTGGCGGACGCATATTTTAGTAATCCATTGATGATCTACCTACCTCATAAGGGATACAGGCGTGATTGTATGAATGAATTATTAAATGGACACTCTACATTATTGTCAAATCAAGTCAAATCAACATTCTCACCGTGAATAATCCTCAGCTGAAATTTTAACACCCGTAACGTACAAAGTTGAATAGAGATACAATCAGAATCAGTTTTATGACGAAGTCAGCAGAAGTCAAATGAAAAGTGAATGAAAATCAGCTTAACTCCGGCTCAACTCGAACCGTCTTTTCACAAGCGAGTGATAAAATTCTCCCAGTGGATATTAAGCCATAAAAAAGTTTTAACATTGCACTCGTGGCAAGGGTTTCGAAGGGGCTTCCATTCCTTGTTTCCGAAGTTTGAAGAAGACAAGTTTTTAAAAGAATCTTTTTGTTTTTCGAAAACAAGTGGGACGCGAAAAGGACGATCGTCTTTTTGAGCATTATGGACACAATGTAAAGGACGTAGATAGATATACGTACTAAAGCTACATTTTATATAATTTATTAAATTAAGTTGTTATTGTGCCTCATTGATCAATGTGCTCTCTCCATCTTGTTCTTTCTAGTTCTTTTTATTAGAAATAATTTTGCTCTTGACTCTAGACACGTCATAGAGTCGACGATGGAGCGAGTTCACCTACAAGATGCCTGTTAAGGCACCGGTGCTCTCACGCACCGATGGAACACAGTAAGCTGTTTGGTGCCGGCCTCCGGTGAGAGGATGGGTGGTATGGTAATTTAGTTTCACGTGAAAGATTAGCTAGTGTTTTGACCTGGAAAAAAATCTCTAACAGATAATATTTTTGCGAATAAACTTCTACGTTGAATAAAGCTCATTATAAGTTGACATCCATAGCCTACAGGCAACCAAGAAGTTTGGAATATCCACTCAGTTTGGAATATCAGACCAGTTTTTACATTCTGTGGCACAAATAAGGCCATGATTTTTACTTCAAGTTAACGTCGTCATATAAAAAGTTTGTGGCTAATAAAATTAAACAAGAGCTTTATGTTCATCCATTATGTCTTTTATTTAATTTTTGTTTCGGTTCATAAAATGGCGGCACTGACACTTTATTTCTTGTTATAAAATTCTCTTCATGAGAATGAGTTTTAATTGGTATAGTTAAATAAAAGAGTTAAAGAGATTTTCTAGTGTGTCGAAATTTTCTGTGCATTTTTTTATATTTAGGTATGTTTGTGTACTAATTTAAAAATAAATATGTTCTATTTAATCGTATTGCAAAATGGTTCTTAATTTCATTCACAATTTTTATTTTTTCATGCTTCATTTCACGTTTTACTTTATTATTTTTAATGCATTTGAAAAATATAATATTTTTAATTCAAAATTTGTTTAGTATTTAATTGTTTTTAAAAATGAACAGAATAAATTTCATCACTTTTAACCTCATACTTACATAACACACTCACAAAACACGAAAACAGAAACTGGATAATTTGATGAGCAACTCACATTTTGAAATGTGGGGTAATATCAAATTTCGACGGAAGCCTATCCAATACCTTCATTCCGAGTTTGAAATATAGTGCACTTTTAAAACAGCAGTTCATATGGAGTTGGCTCCGGGCCAAACCAAGTAATATTCTTCAAAAGTTCAGCTCGTGACAGCGGCAAATGACGGAAAGAACAACTGCATAACTGCAGTAACTGCAACTAACTGTAGTGGTGGAAACTTTGGTTTTTGCTGTACTTCAGATTACCAAGGCAGATTTTCATTTTGGTTTTTTAATGAAGTGTGGTCTAGTGGTCTGAGCCATGGGCTCCCGATACGGAGGTTCTGGGTTTGATTCCCAGGGGAGAAACGCAAAGTTCATAATTTTCGTTTTGGTTTTTTAATGAAGTGTGGTCTAGTGGTCTGAGCCATGGGCTCCCGGAGGTCCTGGGTTTGATTCCCAGGAGAGAAACGCAAAGTTCATATTATGTTAATTTATCACTTTCGACCGGAATAACGTGCCCTCCGATACAAACAATTTAATTTGTCAATACTAAATAGAACAAGCAATATAAACTGTCAAGCACAACAATTAGAAATGAAACATTCCCAAGGCGTACACGGATTGTATCATAACTGATTAAAATTCGGTGCCAAGCAGAGTTTGAACCCCGTGCCAAGGTGGGGGCTAAATTATAAGGATATTTTAAAGACCATTAACTTCGTGGACTCGACACGGTTGAATTAAATTTGTCCACGCTATTTGTATAGTTCAGAAATTTTCAAACTTGTTCTAAGTGATATTGCAGATTATTTTTGTCAGTGGTAATATCGTATAATTGACTCTTTAGTTTGAACGTACTTGGTAACTTATTATTATTAGAATAAGTAACAGTTTTGCCAATATAATCTTAAACATATTAATAGAATACTTATTCTCCTAAACTTCAACAGAACTGCTTATTCATTTCATAGTTAATGTTTTCAAAATTTAATTTAAAATTATTAATAACAAATAGGTACTCGATTGAAATATGGGTAGTTTATATTTCACTTTTTTTTATCGTGCAAATAATTTGATCCCATAAATTGTTCAATTACTCTATGTTCGAGTTCTGTAAATTTAATGAATGCGAAGTCTTTATAGTCTATGGATTTGTTGTTATTCTCAAATTGTTTCCGATGTTCTGTGGCACCCAAACTTCGGGAAATCTGAGTTCAGATTAATGTAAGGAGTTTGCGAATTTTCGGTTTATAATTTTTAGGAATTTGTAAAAAAGACAATGTTTAGATTTTTGTCGCATTTCATTCGTGTATAAGGGTATTTGTACACTAATTTATCCGTGTCATTATACTATAGGTAGTAAAGCTGTACGAAAAATGTCGCTAGGGTCCACTCATGACAATTTTGTTTCTTTTCGGACAATCAGGTGATTCAGCCTGCAGTGTCGTAACCAAACTGAGGAAAATCTCACAAAGTGATAAACTAACAAATATCAACTTTGTGTTCCCCCTGAGTATCAAACCCAAGACCTCCGGATCGTGAGCCCATGGCTCAGACCTCTAGACCACGGATGCAGTTTATCAACACTATAGCTGCAATATAGGCTCTATTCAAAGTACCTAGGCCAGGTGGCGACCGTTACAAAATACAGTAACTGCGATATATAGCTCCTGTTTCCAATAACGCCGTTGGGGCGAAGCGAAATGAAAAATAAAAGTCGTATCGTAAAGAAAATTACTTTCCGCCTCCTGAATTTCACTGTAACTTTTGTACAAGTTCATGTGGCTAGGAAAACTTTTATGGGACGGCAATTTCTGGTTGTCTGGTTGGACTCTGGCTTTTTTAACATAATAAAACGTTGTGCGACTTAAACTGAAAATTAGCAAAGGTTAATTATAGTTAAACTATTTTTTGAAACAATAATATAGTATCCTAATTTTCTCATGACCAAATTACAAAACAGCGAATTAGCATCGCTAAAATACGCGTCGCAAAATGTAAGTAGGTGCTTTGTTCGCGCGATTTTTTGCGGAGCGATATTTTTTCGCAAATTAGTAGGTATTTGATCTAAGTTTTGTTTTGAATATACCTAAGGGTAAGAAAAAACCAACTTTCATACAACTTTATTCGATCGATCTGATAACCATTTAAATTTGAATATTTTTTATTTGGCTCTGTAAAACTCCATAATAAAGATAGCAGCAGTTGTTGATAATAAAAACACTGTTTGTATTTTGGGAAAAACACAAGTGGTTTCGTTAAATAAGCGTTATTCGGGGTAGGTATGTTGTTTACGAAAATAAACATCCACTTTTGATAAAACTTTTAAACAAACTCCCATTCAACGTGAATGCTAAAAATCGAACAAAAATTGCATAAATTTCTTTGAAATAGCGACATTTCTATGAATGTCTTTTGTATATTTGACAGTTTGTCAAAACATTATTATTTTAATAGCACAATTATTGTCCAAGTTATATGATGCCATCTCTATATATTTTTACATATATCTTTAAGTAAATTAAAATCTATTTAAATTTCAAACTCTCCATACAAGTTTTCTTTGCTCCATATTACAACATTAACTTTTTAAGGAACGCAAAACCGGTATGAAGAAATATTCGGTGTGTAATATAATTTTTCATAAATCAAAGACGACGAAGAAACGAAAATATAAATAAGGTGCGGAGATGTTCAATTTAGAAGTTTGGCGTAAAAATATATTTACATTATACCTTATTTTAATGTCTCAAGTTCAAAATTCAAAAAGGGTTTACCTATGCATTCTGAATTAAATGAATCAGTCCATGAAAATGAATAACTTGTTACAAGGGAAATGGGTAAAAAACTAAAAAAAAAAAATACTTATGCGCAAATGACGTTCGACGTACGTTCCTCGGAAAAAGTTGTTAAGTTTACAAGACGCATGTGCATACTTTGTTGGGATAAGATGTCATTAGATGTCGCTGTATAAGTTGTCAGAAATATTACATGGCGATGCGATGGTGAGATTTGTTCTGATTAGGATATAAGGTAGGAATGAACTCGATATTGTTAGTCTCAAATGGTATCAAATTATCTCTCAAGATGGAAGAACAGTGAATAAAGTGTAATATCAAGTGCAAAAGTGTTTCTCTAATTAGGGCCAGTAACCAGTAGGTAATAAGCAGGAAGTGCTGGATCCCCCTGCGCTCAGGATCAGGGCCATGGTGTTATCCAACATTTTTGTTACAACCTATAGAGGGATATAGCCAGTATATTTCATACACACCAAATAGAAGGCACACTGATTACTACCAATACCATCTTCATTTGGCCCGCAAACTTTAAAACTGAATTTGTGAAATATTTCAATTTACACCAGCACTACCAGCAGGCAGCCAGACCCAGATCCAACTAAATTAAGATCTGGGCTAGGTAGATTTATTTCTTCCCGTTCGTAACTTTTCGCGGAGAAAATACTATTTATCCTAGCCTTCTAGAAGTTGCTGGAAACTTCTATGATTTCGCCGGGGACATCCGCTGGCTGGACTTTTTATGATGAAGTGTGAAAAATGAAGAGTGAAACATAAAAAACACAGCTAATAAGCTTTTGACATGGTTTGTGTAACGACTGCTATCAAAGACAGACAGCGACCGGGACCCACCGACTCCAAATCACGGAAACTTTTTTCTTTCAGATCATAGCTGATTCAGCCTACATTGTCCTAATCAAAGTAAGGAAAATCTCACAAAGTGATAAACTAACAAAATTTCACCTTTATGTTACCGCCGTAGGAATGGAACCAATGATGGTTCGTTTCCCAGGGGGGAACACAAAGTTGATATTTGTTAATTTATCACTTTGCGAGATATTCCCCAGTAACCTAATTGTAGGCGGTTTAAAAACTCTGACACCAGAATTCACATGACAAAAGGTATAGGTATCTATACCAACAAGTTATCCTCACTTTCAGAAAGCTCCTGAGAAAGTCACCCGCTGAAAGTAGGTCGAGTAGACTTCCAGTAGTGCAACTAAACAATGTACGAGGCTTAACCAAGCTTTATAAGATTGGAGGATTTTCATAGGATAGTGATATTGGCACTTTGTCTCCTCAACTAAGCGTAAGAAAGGATTTGGACATACATACATATATACAATCAAACCTTTATCCCTTATGGGGTAGGCAGAGCGTAAACCTGTCACTATAGCAGTACACACACACACACACACACACACACACACACACACACACACACAGTACACATGACCATCTGAAATAATGCTCGAAACTTGTCAGACGTAGCAGAATGACCTTTCGGTCGTTTTCGCTCTGCCTACCCCAATAGGGATAAAGGCGTGATTTTATGTATGTATGTTTGTATAATTTTTTGAGATTTCATCCAGTTTGGTTAATCCAAGGTTAATATCTATCGAAAATAGGATTCCGTGTTCCGAATATTACGTTGACTCGTACTCCCGGTGGCTGTCTGTGATAGAGGTCATCACACCAACAACATACCGCAATAGGTGGCTTAAAACATCTGACACCAAAGCCCATCGGATCAACACATCACGTCTGAAACATTTACGGGGTATTTTTAGGCCCGTATTTATAATCAGCTCTCAAGAGTGACAACGAGTTTGAGTTCGTATCAGAAATGTCATTTCAGTACAAAACGACCTGTCAAATCCATACTTAATATTGCTCTCAATCTTGAGATCGCTTTATAAATACGAGCCTTAGAAAGTAGTTTTATGTGATGGAGTGTCAGACTTTCGCATAAATTTCTCCGAAACCCTCATCTCCCTACACTGATTCCTACAGTATGTCCTGAAGGGTAAATAACTGAAACATTCAACATTTTTCCGCCAACCAACAACCAAGATAAAATAAGATTACACCAGGCGCCCATATCACCGTAGAAGGTTCCAATGAACTGATTTTCCGGACAACACCTGCGCACACAAGCTTCAATTAAAACTTCAATTTAATTTGGTAGTTGTGGCAAAATTGGGACGTCCGTGATAGGGCGAGGATACATAGCAAGCTCGAGGAAATTGCAATTTGTGTCGTAGATGTAGTACCTATACATCGTGTAACAGAAAGTGTATATGCATGGGCGTGAATCTACCCCTGAAACTGAACAACTTTCCCTGAGGAACATAGGTCGAAAAACAAAAAAAAAAGTTTGACCTGCCATACACAATGCATCAGCTGATAGCGCACTTTGGGGGAGAGGGCGCTACTGTGCTCCGATTAACATTGATCGCGATTTAAAAATAACTTAATCTTACATTTAGTGAATAAAAGTTAAAAAATAAGTGCTTCATGTGTAAATAAAGTGCTAAATACTATCAATTATCGTTGTCAACGATAATTAACCAAGGATTTCCATGATACAAGTAAAAATAGAAGACGGCCGATTGTTAACATTTCGTCTACTTTCTGTCAATTTTCCATGATGTTTGACTATAAATCTCAATACAGAAAGGTCAGTCTACATTTCTTTTTATAAAACAAGTGAAGAAATAAGAGATTTAAAGTAGAAAACTTTTCATAACCTTAAAACTAAACTGAGTATAAAAAAATACAGACGGTCGTTCACCCCAAAGCAGCGCCATCTGTACCTGAGTAGCGAAACTTACTTAATTAAAATTGATTGCTATTCCTCGCTAGAGGGCGGAAAAAGCAGATTAAATATAGAGGATACGTCAATAAATTTACTAAAATGAGCTGTTTAGCTTGTAAAAAGAGGGTTGCGATCCGAGAGCGAATAACTTGCTGCTCATGCAAAGGAGCATACCACTACAAATGCTTGGGAATTACAGCAGAGCAGTTCCAAAAAGATCCTCATAAATACGATTTCAACTGGTTATGCCCAGAATGTCAGAACACGATAAAGAGACCAAATAATGATTCCACTCCAGTCAGAGGCCTTCAAGGACATAACCGTGCTTACGATATTTCCTATGAATCAGACGGGGAGCGCAGCCTACTAGGAGACACAATGTCAGAAAAAAGTATGTCGCCTACCCTTAAACAAATGAGCGATTTGCTAGATGAAAAGCTTCATTTAATGGAAGGAAAATTAGTTGCAAAATTAACTGCCTCAATAAAAGACAATATTGCTCAGTCAATTAGACAGCTGGAAGAAAAGTTTTTACTAAAGGTCAACAAATTACAGACCACACAAACAAACATTATGTCCAGTGTAAGGGAAATGGATACAAAAATACAAAAACTACAAGAAGAAAAAAATAAACTAGAAAACAATTTGCAACAGATATCAGAGAAAATTATTAAATTTCAGACGACGGATCATATAAACACCAGCCAAGATCAAAGTGAAAATAAAAAGAAGTTTGTTTTACATGGATTAAACGAAACTCACTATGAAGAAGAATGGTTATTGATTGACCAAATACAAAATATATTACAAGATCTATTAAATGTTGACATCTCAGGATATATTGAATCCGTCGCCCGCATTGGAAAGAGAGTCTCTAATCGCCGACCTATAGTAGTAGAGTTACTAAGTAAAAGAATGACAACATACGTACTGGAAAATGCGACATACCTGAAGAATACCGGACTATACATTTCTGAGTACCTCGATGAAGCTGGACGAAAGAAAAGAAGATTAATGCAGGATATTATGCGACAGGAAAGAAAAAATGGAAAACATGCTGTCATAATAAATAACAGATTAATAATAAATGGAGTTGAACAGAAAATCGACACTAACATGAAAGAATTTAATAATTATGATAAGCCTACAGATTCTTATAACGATGGCAATAGCGGTAATGGTACATTTCGTAACTAAAAATCAATATGACATACTTTTTCAAAATTTTCAGAGTTTATTCAACAAACAAGAAATCTTTGAGACTTTCCTTGATCAGAATCCAACATATAAAATAATCTGCTGTTCCGAAACATGGTTTTCGCCTGCTAAATTAGAACTCATTCATTTTCCTGGTTTCAAGATCGCTGCATCCTTTTGTAGGACAACTAGAGTAGGCGGTGGAGTTTGTATTCTACTAAACAAAGATATTGAGTATGTAGAAATTAATGATATATCTAATTTATCTGTTGAATTTGTAATTGAATTTTGTGCTGTAGAATTGTTAAAAGAAAATATACTTTTAATTGTTTTATACTGGAATGAGAGAAAGGAACACATATTTTATGAACAGCTTAAAAAACTTCTTAACTACGTAAGTCTAAAATATTCAAAGTCAAACATAATAATAGGCGGAGATTTCAATATAAACGTACTTAAAAATAAAATGAAAACTAACCAATTTATAGAACTCATGTTGGAATATAAACTTAACCAATACATCAAACAACCTACGCATATACTACCTGACTCAGCTACATGTATAGATCTGATATTCACAAATATGAATAAACAAGATTTTGATACATCAGTAGAAGAGTTCGGATTTTCACATCACTTAGGCACAATAGTACATTTAAATAAAGCAAATTTAAAAGACAATACTATTTGGCATTTAACTAAGAGATGCTTTAATGATATAAATATTAAAAACTTTAAATGTGAATTACAATCTATCCAGTGGCAAAATATAATATCTCCAAATAATTCATTGAATGAAAATTATCAAAAATTTCATGACACATTAGTAACTTTATTAAATAACTGCATACCTAAAAGAAAAATTAAAATAAGAACCAGAAAGAAAAATTGTTGGCTTACTGTTGGAATTCGACGCTCATGTAACCATAAAAGAATGCTGAAAATACTCAGTCAGAAATCTAAAAATAATACACTAAGAAACCACTACAAACTTTATTCTAAAATACTCAAAAAAACCATTATAAACTCAAAAAGAAACCATTATAAAAATAAAATGTATAAATCTAATAATAAAATGAAAACAGCATGGAGCATCATAAATGAACGCACTAATAAAAAGCAAAAAATAATGCAAAGTAATATAAAACTAGTTCAAAATAATATTTTAATTTCAAAATCTGACCAGGTAGCAAATACTTTTAACAATTATTTTGCGTCTATTGGCTACCAGACAAATATCTTAGCTCAGGGTTCCTCAACAATTTCCTTTACAGAAAATACAATGTACCTAAGCTCTGTTGATTATAAGGAAATAAATACACTTATTAAGAATCTAAAAAACAAAAATAGTCATGGTATTGATGAGCTGCCACCAAGTCTTATTCGTGAATGCGCTGATGAGCTCACTCTACCTTTAAGTATATTGATTAACCAGTCATTTGAAGAGGGTACTTTTCCGGAGCTTCTTAAAACAACTATAATTAAACCCATCCACAAAAAAGGAAATAAAACAGACCCGTGCAATTATAGGCCAATTGCTCTCTTATCTACGTTTTCTAAAGTTTTTGAGAAGGCTATGTGTAACCGTGTTTACAAATTTTGCGAAAAATATAACATATTTCATGAAAGTCAAAATGGATTTCGTAAAAAAAGATCTACTATCCTGGCGGTCTATAATTATATACAGGAAGCTCTTAATGCGATAAATGAAAAACAATATGGAGTCGGAGTGCTACTGGATATGACAAAAGCATATGATAAAGTTCAACACAAATTATTACTACAGAAACTTTATGCAATCGGTATACGCGGAAACAGTTACAACTGGTTTAGTTCATATTTAAAAAATAGACAACAAATTGTAGAAATAGAGTCATATAATTTTAACACCAACGAAATAAATAAGATTCAGTCAGAACGTAAAATAGTTAACGCGTCTATTCCTCAAGGCAGCGTAATTGGATGTCTGCTTTTTATAATATACATAAATGATCTGCCAAATGTTATTGAAGAAAAATGTGTCTTGTTTGCAGACGATGTATCTATATTGATGACATGTGAAAATAACCTTAATATTAAAATTAAACTTAATGCCTTATTTGACAATATATCAGACTGGATGAACAAACACAGCTTAGAAATAAATTATAATAAAACTAAAATCATAACTTTCCATCCGCATCAAAAATCATCACTAAAAATAAATTTTACATATAACTCCCATAATTTGGAAATAGTAAATACTTTTAAACTGCTTGGCTTAGATATTGATACTCACTTAAATTGGCAATCACACATACAAAAACTACGAAATAAAATAGCTAAATTTACTTATGCATTAAGAGAAATAAAAAAGACGACAGACTTAAAATCAGCACTATGTACTTATTATGCATACGCTTACTCATGGTTTACATACGGAACAATAATGTGGGGTAATAGTACAGATATGCCAACACTCTTCACACAGCAAAAGAAACTAATAAGAATATTAACAAACATTAAACAGACGGATAGCTGCAAACCACATTTTAAATCTCTTCAAATTCTTACCTTACCATGTATTTATATAATGGAAATATGCAAATTTGCGAAAAAGCATCGTGATTTTTACACTACACGAGAAGATATCCCCACCAAATATTCATTACGTAACAAAACCAGACTAATGTTACCTACTTCACGTCTTACTAGCCATTCCAAAAGCCCACTTGTAATGTCGATTAAAGTCTATAATAAGTTACCTACTATACTGAAAAATGAAACAAACTACAATAAATTTGTGAGAGACTTGAAACAATTCTTAGTTAGTAAGTGTTATTATAGTATTGAAGAGTATTTAAATGATAATTTAAAATAATAACTCTGTTAAAATTAACAAGGTTTATTAATAGGTATTAGAAAATGTAAAACGTATTGTATTTCTATTGTACGATTGATTATTTTGTTATTACTATTACGTTCTATTATGCTCTCTCTGTTGCTGTACCCTGACAGGGTGTCATTGTACAACTAACACCAATGTATGTGACTTATGCAATAAAACTTTGAACTTTGAACTTTGAACTTTGAACACTTAGTATGGGAAGTATTTCTTTTTTTCGTATTTCGACCTATGTTCCTTAGGGAAAGTTGTTCTGTTTCTTGGGTAGATTCACACATTTCACGATGCATATACCCTTTATGTTACACGTTGTATATTGTGTTTCTGATATTAACAAGAGTTAGCGTATATTTTTATATGCACCGGAAAAATAAATTTGTCTATCCAATTAATCTTACGTAGTGACGGGGTATTCCAGATCGACTTATTATCCGCGCCAGATTTTCAAAGCCTGTATTATTTGCGTAAAACACAAGGTGCACTCTCTATTAATTCAATCTCTAATTCTGATTAGACAGAATGATGCGACTTTTTCATGGTCATAATGGAAGAAAAATTCAAAAAATACGTACCTAATATTTTTTTTTGTTCTGTTGTGGGAATCAAACTCATGACCTCCACATTAAGAGCCCAAAGTTCAGACGACTAAACCACAGAGGCAGTTACTCCAGCTCTTGAAAAAGTCACCCGTAAGTAACTAAGAGGAGGCTGAAACACAAAGCCATAAAAGAAATCTCCTGAAAGTAGAACGAGGACACTTGGACTAGTGCAACTAAACAATTTATGGTGCTTTAGCGCTAGTTTGCTACATATGGCCGCCACATACATACTTGCTTACAAATACCTAGGTAGTGCTGTAAAATGGTCAAAGAGTATATTGTTGGGTGTAAGGGCTTGAAAGGCTGAAAGAGCTTGCTGAACGAAACTGAACAACTTTCACTAGAAAATTTAAAAAAATGGCTTTCTTATACAAATTGTCTGATCCAGGTGGTAATTTTGTATGGAAAAGCCATTTTTTCCATGTTGGTGAAAGTTGTTCAGTTTCATTGACTGAGCAACCCCTATCAGTTTCTGGTACGCTGAGCTGTCCTTTACAAACAATATGATGTGATGACGTAATTGGCATCAACACAAATCATAAAAATAAAGTAGTTAACTTTATAAAGTAGTTAAATAAACTGAAAGCAAACTTTGTGACGTCACCTCCTTCTATTTATTAACACAATATTCACAAGAATATGATAAGATAAATGGTCTTTAATTTGTCAAACTCTACGAATAAAGGAGTCAAACTATAAGAAGGTCGCGCCCTTATAATCGATCAAAAACTTCCTAACCTTCCTTGGAATAGCTGGCCCCCTGGCCCCTGTCAAATTTAGGAAAAGGCTAAAGTGATAATTTCCGATAACCTGACCTCTTGACTTCTTTGTTTGTGGTCTAGTGGTCAGAGCCATAGCGTCTTGATCCGGAGATCGCGAGTTCGAGGACTGAGGGACACAAAAAGTTGTTTTATCGACTTATCACTTTGTGTGGTTTTTCCTGATTCAGCTTGTATTATTGGAGGACACGTTAAGCAGCAGTTTCTGATAAACAAGTAGCTACACTCAACTTTTGAAACTTTTCGAAAGTGTCGAAGTCGAAGTTTTATTGTAATAAAAATAAAATCTCATAAACATGGATCAAAAACATTTTAATCAAAGAATTAAAACTAAAACAGTATTTAAAACATTTCACTGAACAGCATCTCATAAATCTTTTACTCAAGTGGCGTGCTATTGAAAATCTGTCAAATTTTATTAATGGGTATTTGAAACTGCAGAAAACTAATACAAGATGAAATAAAATTAATAGTCCATAAATTATTTTTATCTAGATTACCGCCCTGCGCCGCGGTTTCACCCGCGGCTTACTGAGTTTTACCGTAGGAATTAGGCATTTTCTCGGGGTAAAAAGTAATCTATGTGTTAATCCAGGGTGTCAGCTACCTCCACACCAAATTTTATTAAAATCGTTCCAGCCGTTTAGACGTGAAACAGTAACAAACATCCATCCATCCATCCATACTTACAAACTTTCGCGTTTATAATATTACTAGAATTAGGATAGAAATTGTAGTGGTACGAGTATGTATGCTTTTTAATCACTTCAATTTCAATGAAGAGCATTGTTATTACGGTATGCTTATATTAGACAAACGCTTAAAGTATTTCAATTAAATAAAAACACTTGGTACGATCAGAGCTTCAAGTGTTTTATTTGAATGCTGGTGCCAGGGTCGTATTAAGGATTTTTATTACTTGTGTAGTGTATCTAAAATCAATCGGAATGAATCAAGCAATTTGAAATATGAATCAAAAAAGTGCATGTATGCCGCAACGTGTCAGAAATGAAACTTCTTTGGCAAGATTTTTTGACATTTCAACTTCTGTCCCAGCTTCATCATGACGCATTTCCGTGACGCAACCTTGAAATTTCACTCTCAATGCACCTAAAGAAGTTTCAATTCAAAAACAACAATAGATAAAATAATTATAGTTCATGTCTTCACAATAGCTTTAACGTTATAAAAAACGTTGTAAAATTAACGCGTTGAGTGGACACAATTATTGTTCACATTCGCTAAAGGAGCCGTTACTTTTACAACCATTATAGTGATGTTAAACTATCGATAAATCGAGTGTCGATACGATCATGCTTAAATATGTAGTGGAGGTTCATGCTTACTTTTTGAGATTAATCTTAATGCAGTTGTTAATCGGAGACTAAGGCCCGTATTTATAATCAGCTCTCAAGAGTGACAGTGAGTTTGAGTTCGTATCAGAAATGTCATTTCAGTACAAAACGGTCTGTCAAATCCACACTTAATATTGCTCTCAATCTTGAGATCGCTTTATAAATACGAGCCTAAGGCTCAATAATACACACGTAAAGCAACATGATGCGACGCGACGCAAAATATTGAACATAACTATGAATAAGTATTACTATGCAAAAAGAAAAAAAAAACGTTAGAACTCCAAAAATTTCTCGCGGCGTTGCGCTACGTTGCAGCCTGCTAGATGCATTTTCAAGCAGATATACTCGTACGCCGCCTCGCTTCCCTGTGGGAACTGACCAATAAAATATTCATAAATTGCGAAAAATATCGAAGCCAGATATTTTCATGTTTAAGCCAAAGTTTTACTATTCAGAAAATGAATCACCAACAATAATTAAGCTGATCAAAAATTGGTTTCAAAAGAGTTATTTTTTTTGTTTCTATTTGAATTGAACTAGATTGTTTTAGCCCGTTAATTTTGTTCACTCGACAATGGTATTTTCGCCGTAGACTCTATAATTTCGTCAGGTCATGTATTAAAAATTTTCATAACAATAGAATATCGATATAATCGTTTAGCAGCACTAACATGAGCTATTACGTTGGATGAAAGCGGTACTTTACTCAGGGATAGTGGGATAGGTTAGTCCATACAAGAATAAGTGGCAGTAAAACATCTTTAATCATCTTAAACAAGCTACTGAAATTATTTGAATTAATGACTGGTAAATTAACATAAGCGTTTTATTACTTTAATTTTTATAAAATGTTCACATAAAATTGTACCTACATCTACCACCTATTTGAAAAACATAGAATGTGCCAGCAGTGCAAATTTTTATTTCGAGCTAAAAATTTTGTGCTTTGGGTAAGTTGTTTGGTATCATCAGCAGAAGATGTGGTTTAAAGGAACGCAGTACTTTTTTTTACATCCTGTATAAATAGAACTGTATTTACTATGCAAAAACATATCATGTTCGACAGAATTCGAAAGTCTTCGAGGTGTCATCGCGCTGCACCGTGCGGTGCAGCCTGTCACTTCATTAGCATATTTAATTAACTTCACGCCGCATCACTTCCTAAACTGACTCTTATTGTCAATAATACTCCTCCAGGGAACTCTAGAAATACCCCCTATATGACCCATAAACCTTTCAGAAAAAAAGTGTATTCACAAATTTTGCAATTCCCAAATTCGGCCCTGTAGTTTGCTCAACAGCTCTCGGATATAGCTCAGGTTCAACCAGAGTTCTATTTTATTTTCCAGCTTTTTCCAACTTTACAGGTGTCTGTTTTACCTCGTTTTTCCACAATTTCCATTGAAAATCCTGGAAACGTTTAATGAGAATAGATCCTCGTTTTAATCGAAGAATTATTGCAGCCAAGCGAAGATCCAATTGGATTAAAAAAGAATAAATAAAAGGTAACTAACAAATGGTTTATAGGGTTCTGTCGAGATAAGCCTTAAGTAATGGTAGTCTAATTAAAGAAAACTCGAGTCTGTTTCATTGGTTTTCCCATACAATTTTTTTATTGTGGTGGTAATTTTGATGGGAAAGTAATTATTTTTCTCATTTCCTGAAAGGATATCCTGGTGATAGTTGTTCAGTTTCATTGACGGTGTAACCCATTTCAGTTTTCAGTACGTTTTCCCTTACACCCGTACATAAACATTTTCCTTGCATTGCGACGTCATAGTATTGTCTGCGAGGGTTCTATCTGGCTAAATCCCGTGGGAATTTCCTGTAATATCTCCCCAGTAAATGTCTATCTCCGTCCCTTAGTCCCTGTGCAATATTTGTTGTATCTTGCTAGACCGAAACAGAATGCAGAATTTTGTTTAGAATCTTTGTAAATGTGAGATTCGATATTGATTTTTATTGTACTTTCCCATAGAAAATTACCATTTCTATCAGATAATTAGTATATTTTTCCTAACAAAATTTTCTGGTGAAAGTTGTTCAGTTTCGTTGACTGAGCGACCGCTATCAGTTTGCGGTATGCTGTCCTGTCCCTCAGTCGGTATAAATGTGTGATAATTATTATTGAATTCTTGTAATGTAAAGCGTCCTAAAAAAATTGATTGTGTGCGCAAATACCTATAAAATGTATAAAGGATTTAATGATCTCCAGCTTTTAGGAAATAGCTATATAATAACTAATTTATTTTCACGAACTACGTAACAAAATTATAATATAACACATTTTGAAATATATCAACAAATTTCCTGTGGCAATTTCTTATCCTAAATTAGATAATGAATGAAAATTCAGGTTATTTAGGGCCTAAGAAGGGTCTAATTCAAGGACGGACCCTAAAGTTTATGAAGATAAGGATCTATGAGTCTAAGCTAAATTACAGTTTTGACGGTTAGGTACTAGGTGATCAAAGTAGTACATCATTAACAAATCTGGATGAAATCGGTTAAATTTTCGAGTCGAAGAACGACCCGATAAACCTTGATTTCAGAGTTTTTAAACTGCCTGCAGCTAATAAGCCTCTGATATGGTTTGGGAAGTGTAATATTGACCGACGGCTTAACGTGCCCTCCGATGTTAAGGTAAGGGTGTAAAGTGTTTGGGATCTCAATATAACATAGCACGTTTATTTCGTAAAAAATGTTGTTTAACTAAAAGTTGTGCAAATACAAAAAGGTCACCGTATCAATTAAATGAATTAGATTTCCGTACCTATTTTCTAGCTTTACATAAACCACCTATTTGTCCTAACATAAACAAGGTAATCAAGTTACGGGTAACATTCTACGTTTTCAATTAATCACTGTGGTAAATACAGGTTTGGCTTGTTACGACTTCTAGTAGTCATCGTGGCTATGAAACCAGCGACCCTATTAAATAAATGAAATTGATTGTCTAGGTTTTCAGTATGAAAAGACTTCTAGTAGGCAGCGTGCTTATAAAACGAGCGATTCCCAGGTATCATTGTGGCTATGAAATGAGAGATTCAATTAGATGCATTTAAATGATTTTCAAGGTTTTCAATTCAAGTAAAATAGAGTTCACGTATATGTAACGGTTTTTAGTAATCGTTGTGTTATATAAAACAATCGATTCAATTAAATCAATTAAAAATATTGTAATATTAATCTAAGTTTTTGTTGGCCTTTGAGAGCTTCGGTTTATTTGTTTATTATTGCGTAATAAACAGTGGCATAAGTTAAATAGTTTTACAGTATTATTTGGTTTAGTTCCAGGTTGATGGGAAAAAAAATATATCTTAATATTTCTGGCACTGTTTTTTATTTGTATAATTATTATAATTATGTTATAAAGAACTATCCTATCGTATAATATGTATTCCGCCATTCGAGGGGCCACGTAGATCCTTACGTTTAATCACGGTCTGTCCGGCTCAGCAATTAGCTTAGACGTCATTGGACGTTGTCTGTCAGACGTAAGCAAACAAACAAAATAATTGACGCATTACAGCCCAAGGGAAGACGGGAAGGAAGATTGACTTTAAATTGGCCTTTGTGAAGGTTTATTTGTTCAAGCTTGACAATGGCATGTTTTTATATACATAAGTAAAAGACAAACATTTAGAAATATCTTTTGGAATTTATTTTCTAGCACACCAATGTACAATATAGACTTGCCTGTGCAAAGTCCTTCAAACACAGGCGTCTACCAAGCCAAGCAATTGGAAATATCTTTAAAAATTTGGGTGTACTTACTTGCTTCGTCAGTCAAAAAAGCTTACTTTAAAATCTTTAGAAACTAAGAATTTAAAATGAAATAAAATCAATTTATAATGTCCAACGTAATACTCTTACTGCTTCGTAGCAAATAGCTACAATAGCTACGGCGTAGCAGATTGCTACGATAAAGCTAGCAACAGGTTTAAACCAAGGTATTCAAAGGTTGTGTGTGAAGTCAACCAATCCGTACTAGGCCCACGTGGTTGACTAAGGCCCGATCGCCCTATTCAGGGTAGGCTCGAGTCCCTCAGTGGGGACGTATATGAACTGACGATTATATAGGGTGCCCTCACTTTCCCTATGTCAAAATATACCCAATCAGTCCTTACCCAATACTACAATTTCAAACACACAGTTTTTTCGCAGAATATTATTATTATTACCATCTTATCGACACAGTGGTGTTAATTCAGGACGCACTATTACTAATTCTAATTCTTAGTAGCGCTGTCACTTTCTTAAATTTGACATAAGAACAGGATAGCAAACAAACACGTGACTTTGACATTCTTAATTTGACGTACGGCGCTTTAACCCTTAAATGCGCTGTGTTGTAGTTCTACAACACTTGAATATTTACGCTGTAAAACCCCCGATATCAAATATTTTTGATAAAATCTACTTTAAATTAGTAGTTAAAACATAAAGACAGATATTGAAAACAATATTTATTAAAAAAATCATGTTTATCAGCCAATTGGAGGGTAGTAAACAAAACGATTATAGGTGTCGATTTATGTGCGAATTTGATCTCTAATTTTATTATTTAATTCTTAAGGTAAGGCATTGTTAAAAATCACACATATCAATAATACATTCAAATTTCAAATAATTACATTATTTTATAAAATTTAATTACACATACTTGTGACATTGCTTTTTATATATCTGTTGCAGATCTGCAACATTGCGCATTCTGGACATGAAAAATGTATTTACTTATAGGAATTAACCCGCCCATCTTCTATTAAGATATCTTCAAAATTGTTGTCATTTGAAGGCTGGAATTGTTTTTAAAGATGACCTAGAACATAGCAGTAGTAAATGTGAGGAGGAACCTGAAACTTTTCAGGAAAATAAGCGCAGTTTTCCGGAGAAATAATTGTCAGAACGAAGAGAAGCAAGATAAAATTAGGGTGTCTTAGACCCACCACTGGTAGAAGACACATCAGAAAAAAATGAAGATGATCCACCAGTGGTAAATCTTCATCTTCCGTCTAGCAGCTGATCTCAGCTGATAAGTACTTAGCCCGATGGCCTGTCTGTATGGTCAGATCGTGGAAGGTGTAGTTTCCTTCTTGCAAAGGTTCACATACTATTTGTATAAAATGTGGTATTTTCCTAAGTTTTAGTAAGCAGTACAAACTGTTTTAATAAAATATCACATTACTAAAATATATTACAAATTAAAATATATTGAAAACAATTAATTATTACTAGTTGCATTTTTCCATGTACCTTAATTTATTACGCGCTAAGTGCGCCTTGTTGCAGATCTGCAACACTTAGTTTTTTGCTTGAAAAACAATTAAAATATCATTAAATATTTTTTTCGTTATTTTTCCGCTAACACTTTCATTGCAATACGTAACATAAATTAAAATCAAATAAATCTAAAATGTGGCGCATTTAAGGGTTAAATAAGGAATGACCATAGAGCGTGCTCACTAATTTTAATTAATTTAAGCAGTCTTATGTCAGATAAGAAATGTCAAACTCACGTATTTGTTTGCTATCCTGTTCTTATGTCAAAGTTAAGAAAGTGACAGCGCTACTAAGAATTAGAATTAGTAACTGGACGGCGTGAATTGAGGCCAGTGACTATTTTACCAGAATACAATTCAAAATTAACTTTTTCACAAAGATCCCTGATGGGACCGTAATGGCATTGACAAAAGGTATCATGATCGCGGGACGGACATTTTAATTGAATTTTGTTAGAAATTAATTACTGGGCTAAGTGCTCGGCTCGATCACGCTTTAACTCAATTTGATCTTCCCACAGACAATGGGTGTCTTTGTACTAATATAGACTTAAATAATAATTCAACTTTTTGCAAACTCAACATTTTAGGATTCAACATTTCAGGAAACTCAAGTTTTTGAATATGACAATTTGGGAATTCAACCTTATATGGTCCTTTTATGTATGGGCGCTTTTCCCCTAGACGGCACGGCACCGGCAACGGCGACGGCACGGTACCGTCGACGTTATCGTGGATGACATAATGTATGAAAATCAATGAAATTAAATGACACGCTTTTCCACTTGTCGGCACGTTATCGGCACGGCATGTCATCGATTCCCATAGGTATTGTTACGTGATCGTCGCCGTGCCGGTGCCGTGCCGTCTAGTGGAAAAGCGCCCTATGTATATTTTTTAGTTGCTTAGTACTGCAAGTATTGATTACGTCAGACATCATGTATCTAAACATGGATTTTGGGGAAAGTTTTTATTGATGCAGTTTTGTTTATTTTTTTACTTTTCATCATTGTCTAGAAATTCTAGTGTGTTATATATGTAATGTACCTAAAGAGTTATGGAGTTGGTTATTCATTTTCTTTCTCCAAACGATCTGAAATAATCATATCTTCAGTTAATAAGACGAATACATTCAACATACTACCTATATGGGTTAGTTGTTTGTTAGTAATATTATTTCAATCCCAATCGCTCTACTCCCTGAGGCAACTCGATAAAGAAGTTTCTCTCAGATTTCGTGCCTCAAATATTGTTTATGATTAATTCTGAACTGGAAACCATAAATACATAGAATTTACCAGCTACTTTTCTTCCCTGGAAGTTAGTAAAATTTAAAACAAAAGCGTTTGTGCCGAGCATACGTGTAGAAGTGAAAATTCTTTGATATTTTTGACATTTCGACTTCCGTCCCCTGACGTGACGTATTTTCGTGACCCGAGCTTGAAATTTTACTCTCAATTAATGCGCCTAAAGAAGTTTCATTTAAAAAAAAAACGAGGGTTATACTCACAGAAGAGTAAATGGAGCTAGCGCGCAGCGACTTTCTCTAATCAGTGGTTATACTTATAGTAGGTATATCTTACTGTCACAAATACACACTCTTATCTCCGATAACCTTAGCAAATTGTAAAAGTTAAAAAGCGAGTTTTGGTTAGCCGCTGAAGCTTTGCCTACCCTGCTAGGTATTGAGGCGTGATTATAATATTTGATCACTTTATTCCCTGGAGCAACTCGATAACGAAGTTTCCCTCAGATTTCGCGCCTCCATTATTATTTCTGATTAATTCTGGAACACACCAGCTTTCCCGCGGGAACGTGCCTCATCTCAGTTTAGTTTAGTTCTTGTTTGTTAGTAGAACACTGAATTTGTTAGATATATTAATAATAATAAAATATTGTAGGTACCTATACCTACACTGATATAATTTTACAGAAAATATGAAAAACTATAAGTAGGTTTTTCAATCGCGGTTTTACCTGCGGCTAAATTATTGACTAGATTTTCTTTTTACCAATAAAAATTTTCACCTTAATTTGAGTCCTTCGAAATAATATGGATAGGTACGTAATGTCAGTGAAAAAATTACTAAAAGAAAAAGATATTTCGTTTCATCACTATTCCGCTACGATATAAATAAATGAAAAGTAAACTTAACCTTTTCAGGAAGTGGAATCCTCTGCTATTCTAGTCAGTGTAAAACTAGCAACAATTTGCTACTCCACAACACTCACACACACTTACATTTCGGTCGAGAACGTTGCAACATGAATACAGCACTCATTGCCTGCATTTTGCATTCGAAATAACCATCTGCAGTCATGTTATGCGAAACTATACTCTTTGCTTTTGGAATAGAGTTGAGAAATATTTGTGTGCATGTATTATGAAAAGTGCACTTGAACTAAGAGCGAAGTGGTGTAGTGAAAATGCGAGTAATCCAAAAATTGCATCTATTTTGATTGTTGGGGAAATTAGTTTTCTGCGGACAACCTGCCTAACTTAGTTCATTATGCAGGGCATGGCGTGAGTATTCTGGAGTTCAGCTTTTGAAAACCGTATTATAAATAAAAAAAATGTGCAAACATTACATATTACCACTGATTAGAGAAAGTCTTTACTCTTCTGTGCATATTACAATGAATAAAAATTTTGTAAGTGTGAAAACTGAAATCGACAACGCACTAACATGAATAAATGAAAGTGGTCTGTCTGCCAAAAATTTATATCCTGCTGCAACAACACCTTAGATTACATGAAATCTTGCCTCTATTATGTACCTCACGGTGTAGGTAGAACGTTTAGCCACATTGAACAAAATTTGTGAGATATTTTAGAAATAAAGCACATTGAATTACCCACCTGTATTGACAATTTATCACTCTATTTACTGCTACTCTATTTACTGCTACGATTGCCTAAATAGCAATACACTGAAACCTTTGAATCCTTCTTTGGATTTTCTCAGAATGTCTGGTTTTTTTATCGCTTACAGTCTATCATTAAACTTTTAAAAAAATATATAAGTTATTTATACAGTCATCATAATTTTCTTGCACTGCTCTTAAATTTAAGATTTTTTATAACTAAGATATACCCTTTTACCTGCTGCCTTGCACTCTGCTCTTCCAAATTGTTTCTTGAATGTCTTAATGGTGGTACACGTCAGTCAAATGAAGCGGAAGACTTTACATTTACTTGATGCTTGAACATGCGAAAAGTCACGTATATATTAAGGGGTAGGCAGCTAGTCAAAGTTTATAAATTTTCATAGTAGACACCTAATCCCATTTTATAAATTTGAATTTAACATCAACTGTCCTTGAGAAATTAATTCGACCTAGCTAGCCCAAATTTTAATTAAAAAAATAAGTAACATTACGTTCAAAATCAAAATCTCTATCTCCAAAAACACATTTAAATAGATACTAACAGATATTTTAGTACCTATAAGTAGCTGAATTTCTTAGCTAGAATATTATTTCTACCTATCTCATAAATTATGGAACACCGGTTCTCGTTATTATTGGTTCTAATAACAAATTCAGATCTTCAAAACAATAGGATAATGTATTTCTTGGGAATTTCTACCTATTCTGCAAATTATTTTAATGGGACCACGTAATAATGAAGGTCTCAGGTTTTCTTATCAAAAGGGTTTTTAGGGTCGACGTAATGTCCAAATGAACCCTAATGTCGAAATTTTTAAAGCGCCTAGGTAATAGACCTCCGTCATGGTTTGTCTGCATAACCAATGTCAAAGACAGCGACAGGAACCGACGGCTTAGCATGCCCTCAAAAGCACGGAATCATTATCCTCGACAAATAAATTTCTTTTTAAAAGAATTCTTATAAAAACAATCAAGTGTTTTAGCCTGTATTATACTAACTAAACTTGTCAACTTAAGCGTTCCCTGAAATCCGAATTTAGATATGAGACGTCTTCGGTATATTTTTATTCAAACTCTTTAGCGAAATAAAATTCGTTTACATCAGGAACGCAATAATATCCTTTTTGTGTTATTTTACGGGCAGGAAAATGAAAGTAGATTACTTTTTTGTTACGAATTTCAAATTATTTATTCAGGAACGCACGCACAATAATACAAAAAATTGTACTCAAAAATTAAATTTCCCATAGAAAATGATGCCAGCTAGCAATCATATTGCAAGGTAAAAATATAGGTTCAACTTACGTTTTTTGGAGAAAGTGGTTCAGTTTCACGGGTAGATTGATACCACAAAATATGGTTCTTCTTCTTCTTCTGACATTATGGTTTTGAGGCGATTATTACAAGGTAGAAGTTAGAAAATAGAAATAAGTAATTCAATCTCTTTTTCTAACTTCTTTAAGAAATAAAATTACACTGAAAATAACAGAAATAGTCTAGAAAGGGCAAAGGTACATAGTAACAAGATCTTTAGTTTAGTGTACTCTGCGAAGGTTTACATAATACAAAGGTGGAACTTCAGACAATTCTTGTTAGTTTGCGAGGTGAGATACAAAAGATAAAGCTCTTTGTCTTTGTCTTTCTATTCTAAGAAATAGAAACGAGCAAAACAACGGATCGTCTTCAGTCTTTCACGTGAAAAGACTTTCATCCAATAGGCTTTTGTCTGAATGTAACTATTGTGTCCTATCCTACGTGTGAAAGTGTGTAGAGAAAGCCTACCCTATTAATGAAAAAATAAAGTCCTCCCAACCGATTTTCGGTGAAGGTGGTCAATCTTCCAGTGATCGGCCAAATACTGACTGACACGACCAGAGAAAAATCAGGCTCAGGCTAATAAGAAATGTTTCAGGCATGAAAAAAAGACGGAATCTTCCGCAGGTGTGTTGTAGGCAATGCAAAAAGTATTGACAGCCTACAGGACTTTGCAAGCGGAAAGTGACGCAAGTGTGTTATTCCCCTTAAGGAGGGAAGTACTCTAAATCGGGCTAAACACGGTCCGGCATTTCACTTTATAGTTATGATAGTTAACAATTGTTATGATAGTTAATAGTAGAATTTTCAATAAATCTATATAATGGTTAGCTTCTCTAAAATATGGAGAACAACTAGATTCATAGATTTAATCTAAAAATACTATGATTACACAAGGAAATCATTAGAAATATCATGAAAAACTGGCGTCTCAATGCCGAATTTCCACAACTGTGACATTTCTATGAGCTTAGAAACAGCAAATGTTATATCGAATTCACCGTATAATTATGAAGAACATTGTAATCAACTCTGTTTTTCAATAACTTTTGTGTACATTGAGATATATGCAAAAATATATGAAATCGGCTTGAAACAGCCCCAAGCTAGATAAAGACCGAGCACGCATTCTGTCATTGGTTTGAAAGGGACAGTTGCCGCGAGCACATAGACCCTTAATACCCTGTATAAATTCAATTTATTATAACGTCACATCCATCACTCACACTTATTACCTACATAGCCTGAATGTGGAAACAAAGCCACGTATGTAGGTATTGTTTATCCTCAATTATTAATTCTAGCCACTGTGATCGGATCATGTGATCGCGTGTGGAGCGACCCTAATCTAGGGTTGTCACTCGATGATCAAATATCGATAAATTGTGAATTTACTCATCAGGTTAATAATTAAATGCTTTGTTCGTAAAATAGGTAGATGATTAATCGGTATTCAAAATGTCTGGAAGCCGTCCTGCATTGTCTAACGTGATTTGTCTGACATACCTGCGTGGTTGGTCCTTTGCTTCGCCTTTAGCTTGCTTATCCTGCCAGAGAGCAAAGGCCTCTCCTTTTTTTCAAGTCTGTTAATAAAAATAAAATATTTCATACAATTTTCATTCTTCATTTTACCCACTGGAAAACTCCTATAAGTAATTATGCTAGTTTAGTAGAACTAGCTATGTCGATTGTCGATATTTGAGAAACTTTATCTAGGTCCTAGACTAATCATCTCTATTTCCGCGAAATTGCCACAACATTGTGAAGGAGCCCTAATGCTGCAGATAGATGGAATAATGAGGATTGGACTCGGTATATTATTGTTTTTAATTAGGTACTTGAAGGTCTTTGTATACGAGGTGTAAACGCATTTATCTTTTGATTAAGCACTTGTCACTGGCTGAATTTGCTAGTCAAACATGGTAAAACGTACAAAAGCCAAAAATATTAAAGAAGAAGAAAAAACACGAACCAAAAATATATAAAATGAACAATTTTAACAAAATTCGGTTTACTGGAGGCTTTCCATTAGGTATTACTCCAATCGATCCCACCAACAACCTCCCCTCCTAATTGAGAGCCCAAGGCTCATTTTACTAGACCAAAGAGGCACGTAAGGGGAACCATAATAAAATGCCTTCACGAAGCCATTTCAATTTCACACGTTCCACCGTTATTGAGGTGGCTGTAAGCAATTTAATTCCTCAAACCAATTTGCTGATTATTTCATTGTAAACACGTTTCTGATTGACTTTCTTAGTAAGTGTTTCTAAGTAGTAACAGTTGAAACAGTAATTTTGAACTACTTGTTCACTCAAAGTGAGGGTATAGGTAAATGCAGAAATCAATCATGCAGAAGGGATTCCAGTAAATGCAAACATTTTTTACTAATATTTCCATCCGATTTAATGTAATATTTACTAGATCTGAACCTGAAAAATAGTGGCAAGAACATTATCTAGGCAAGTATGGTCAGCATCGTCACTTTCCATTAGGAGAGATGGCTGGCAAATAATTGCCTATCAACTAGGTATTTAAAAAAATATATCGGGGATTGGTCGGTGACTTGCAATAGTTTTTTTTGTGATTTTGTGAATGGTCAAAAATTTGTAGTACCTAGTGCAAGAGCCAATCAGCACAAAATTAGTTTAGGTATGTCAGTTTCAGCATAACACGTCAAAATCCATATTTCCATAATTGAAATCAAAATGAAACATACAATTGAATACGATGCATTGTCGCATACAATACAGTATGGTTTATAGGTCATCGTTTCTGTATGTGTTACAGTCAAACCGCAAAGCTCCGACGCATCTAGGTTTGCCTAGTCAACCCCTGATCAACAGCTTTAGGCAAACCCTGAAACATATTCTAATTTCGGCCTTTGACTAATTGACAGGTCTGCTCTCCAATATTTAATTAAAAATAAGTCGTTCAAAGAAACCTTTCCGGGGTTTTCCTAAGGTCATTGCCTAAGGTAATCCTGAAGTTTGGCTAGGCAAACCTAGGACTTCTCGAGCTTTATTTAGGGCACAGAGTATGACTTTAACATGTAGACAAGATTTTTTTCTTTCGTGTGGGTTTCGAGTCAATCGACGCGATGAACCCTGGTTTCAGAGTTTTCAAACCGCCTAATTATTGTAAAAGTTGGTTGTAGATAAAACTAAAACACCGTCAGACAAAGACAAAAAAAAACAGAGTTTCGTCAGACAAAGACAAAAAAAAATATTCCAGAGTTTTTTAAATTTGAGATTTGTCTAGGCAAGCCTAGGAACGCCTGAGCTTTGGAATTTGACTATAACATATGCAATACAAATGTACAAATAATACAATAAGTTTTACCAGTATGCTAATTGCACTCAGTGTCCGTGATTGTGCATAATGCCAGGTATAATGTGACATTGAGTGCTGTGTTCCCGTTATATGTTATGTTTTCATACTTTACCGAGAGCGATAAAAAACATTATTTATATGTTTTAAAAACAAATGACCACTTTGAGTGATAATAGGTATTTTGTTGTAAAAATTGTTCAGTTTCGTTGACTGAGCAACTGACTGACCCCTTTCAGTTTGCGGGAAGCTGTCCCTTAAACTCTTTATAATTTATTACCTAAATTACACCCATGTGAAGCCGTGTTTGAATGTTTCAAAATTTGAATGTTTGGATGTTTGAATGTTAATCAATCACGCTTCAACCACTGTATTGTATTGTATTGTGAAAGTTTAGATGTTTAAATTTTTGAACGTTTTTTAGATACTTAATCAAGCCTTAACCACTGGACAAATTGGGATGAAACTTGGCACATATAAAATGTATGATCCTGTAATAGGACATAGACTACTTTTAACCGCGGGAAAAACTCCATTTCCCCGGAAAAACTCATTTAACGTGAGTTAAACCGTGGGAGGAAAGCTATTTAATTATAAACTAAACTAGCAACTGCTAAAACCAATTACTTTTAGTTGTTTTTTCTTCATTTTATAAATGAAACTCCGTTTAAACTGCTTAATTGCTACGTTTAACTAAGTTACTAACTTTTAAATACCCTCAATTAAAGTTCTATCAAGATCAAGTGCTCTTGATGAAGACTAAATTAAGTTAAAAACATATTAAGTTCATAAAATTACTAAATAAAGGAGTAACGATCGATTTGCATGCATTTAGTACAACCGAACTATAACAGGAATCTAGACCCGTATTTATAATCTTCTCTCAAGAGTGACAGCGAGTTTGAGTTCGTATCAGAAAATGTCATTCCAGTACAAAACGACCTGTCTAGTCCATATTAAATATTGCGCTCAATCTTGAGATTATTGTATTGAACGAATGACAAACCGTCACTCACTGTCCCATCAGAATTCCTCTGGCATGAAAATCCACACAGGTGGCTGAAACTAATTGTATATCTCTCCTTAATCTCGACCTTATGAATGAGGGGTAAACCAGGGAAAAATCATCTAGTTCCTAAACTAATGAACATTATTCCCATTCTAAATATAAAATTACCCATCAGTCGGTATTTACCCTTCGCACAAAAAGGTAGCAACACAATGCTTATAGAAAAATCCCGATACATGATTGGTATACCTTATTTTGATACACATTTACATGACAAATACGCCCGCATAACAGTAGGGCTACCCACAGAACTCGTCGCTAACAAGGTACAACAAAAACCCTAACTTTTATACACAAACTTAGAGAAGACTAGATACCGCATCTTCAATTAAAGTTTGTGTACTTAATTGTATAAATATTACGCACAATCCCCGAATTCGTGTTTGGCCGAAAAAAAGGGACAAGCGGATTGTGTATTGCAAAATGCACTCTTGTGTATTACAATCCGCGAAATGTCCCTTTTTTCCAATGAGCGACTTCGGGGATTGCGCATAACATAAACACAAAATTAGATACCATTTACTAACATGGTATGCGGCGATGCTTACGTCTAAGGAGAGATTTATTCCAGTCATTCTACTGGTAGCGTGACGATGTTAATTTTTTTAACCATATCGCCTACGAGGTTGAAAAGCTAGACATTTAGTGACTTTAGTAACTACAGCTCTTTATTTCAGCAACATTACAAGTAAACATTGTTATTTATTTTACTATTGTCATACCTAAGGGCAAGGCTAATGATGGCCTAGTAAGTGCACGTCAAGTTTATGGATTGCATGAATTTCAAAGGACCTCGTCTTTCAAAGGGCTTCTTTGACGCCGTATCTAGCTTATACTCTTGATCTGTGTTTTTAGTTAATCAAACTCCGTTACGTCCGCAAAAACTCTTCGGGTCATATTTACTTTACCTCGGACGGAGGGTTTATTTTGTAAACCAGCTACGGGAAGGGCCTTATTTGCGTAGGTATAAGTTTTATGTTCATTGCTGTTTATGTACGCATTTTATTAGTTACAAAAATCTTGTATACTGAATCACATTATTTTCTTAGGTCAAATATGATTAACCGCAGAAAGGTATTGATTCTGTTTGGTTAGGATAATACATAGTATGTAGTCATGCCCTTATTTCTAAGGCAAAACGTCATAACATAACTAATACAAAGCATCTGAAGTCTGACAATTTCTGAGGCTGATTTCAGTTTCAGATAAGATTATGTAGGTATACCTGTTGCTATTAACGCTACTTTGAATCCTTCTACAACTTCCACCATATTCCCGGGAAGACAGGCAGGTAAATTCTATGTTTTACAGCTCCTGGCTACAATAGACATTTTGCTATTAAAACCCTGACATCTCTGTTTATTAGGTCAGGCCGAAGAAAAATACATCAAACTGAAATGTTTTGCGTTTCCCTATCACTTTGGTAGATAATACGGGGTGTAAGGGACAGCTTCCTGTAAATTGATAGGGGTTGCTCAGTCAAATAAACTAAACAACTGTCACAAAGAAATTCCTTCAGTAAATTAATTTGTTTGGCTTACCCAAACAAATTGGCTAATCGAGGCGGTCGGGAAGTCAATTTAGTGCAAGTTTTTCAGCCTCGTTTACTGAGCAACCCCTTAAGTTTTCTGAAAGCTGTCCCTTACACCCAGTATAAATAAACATCTATTCCACAAGACCCAACTAACAGAATACTGACCTGATCCCTGAATTACTCACTTATGCCCAGTTCACCCTCGGGACTCCATTGAAGCCAACTCCGATATTATTCACACTCACTTTCACATCGCTTTTATAGTATAATCAAATACACCATGATTTAATATATTCAATGTGGAACTAGAATGGTACTTTGGGAAAATCGGTTATGCTATTTTATTTTCACACAGTGATGGTAAGTTATAAATTGTCTTCACTCTTCTTAGGCCCGTATTTATAATCAGCTCTCAAGAGTGACAGCGAGTTTGAGTTCGTATCAGAAATGTCATTTCAGTACAAAACGACCTGTCAAATCGATACTTAATATTGCTCTCAATCTTGAGATCGCTTTATAAATACGAGCCTTAGACTTCTATGGTCTAGTAGTTTGACCCTTGCGATATGCATCAGCTGGAGATCGTAGGTTCAGTTATCGAAGAGAAAACCGAGAAATTTTGGTGACGATTGAGGGGAGAATGTCATTTTCTGTACCATAGAATAAAGTCCTTATATTAATTGTTTAGTGACTCAACAATCCAGCCGATAGACTACTTTTGGGATTCTATAAAATAATTACAATGCAGTTTTACCAATATTATCCAATCTGGTACCGAACGTCCATTTCTCCTGAACGTCCATTTCCCGCGAACGGCCACTTCCCTGAAATCCCACTTTAACGGACGGCCATTTCTCTCAGACGACCACTATCGTCCAAAATATTTGTAGGTAGCTATATCTTTCAAAGCAGCTCATACCATTATAACTTAAAGATTGATAGTGAAATGCCGGTCGGGCAACCAGAGGGATAGAATTGTATTCTTATAATTTATGAATAGAAACCCATCGGTTATTTGGTCCGATATCCATCGGGAATACTCTCTCGGAAAGTTCTTTACTTGCCCAAAATGGACCTTCTGAGTATTGCTGCTTTATAATTTATTACTTTCGACATTTCCTAGGAAATATACCATAATTTTTCAAAGTACCTACAGTGGATAAGGAGTAGAGTATTATATATTTTCCTTAGCTATAAAAAAACATCTTGAACTGCATACACCATTGCGTATGCCCAGCTTTGTGGTTTAACTGAGCAAAACACAATGACTACAGGTCCAACGTTTTCCCATATAAGAGGTTTTAGTGATAATTCGAAAAATAAAACATATTAATTCCTCAACTTCCACAATAAAAAACAAACTATTCGCAGAGTTCACCTGTAGCTTATGGCTGTGCAAATGAACCCATTGTCTGTTGCCTGTGAAACTTGCACGATTGAACACCTGCTTCTATTGAATGTAGGTGCCGGACTACTGACCCAGAAAACAATGTCTGCGCAAAACTTTTCGAGAGACTATTCAATAAACTTCTTTGTTTTGAGTCAATGTTGCTAACAACAAGTATAAAAAAAAAATGCGGAACCCAACTGCGTAAAAAGTGATTTTGCATCATAAAAAATATTACAGTTCTATTTGAATGTAGGTGCCGGACTACTGACCCAGAAAACAATGTCTGCTTCAAGCTTTTCGAGAGACTATTATTTATTTTCTTTTTTTACAGACAGTGTTTAAAAATACGTAGTACCTACCTAGATGTTGCACCATAGGAATTAGGTATGAAGAATACCGAATGTAGGTTATAGAAATATTGACCCAAAACAATGCTGTTATTTTTATAGAGTTTTTATAGTCATTTTACCTACACCGGGAAGCGACAGGACGCGACGCAGAAGATAGACATTTCATTACTACGTCGAAAACATCTCGCGCGTAGTGCAGCAACGAGATGTAATGCTAACTTGTGTCACGGGGAAAATCGTTGTATTTACATATTTTTGCATATTGCTATCTCGTTATTAGTGGGAATTTCTAAATGAGTCCAAGATAGAAAAACGCGGAAAAACAATTTTGCCAAAATTTCGATAAACCACCTTTTAGCTTAGCACGGCCAGATGCATCCTCAAGCAGTTCCGTGCCTCGTCGCTTTCCGGTGTGAACTGACCCGTAAACAACCATTTTTCTTTTTTATTCGTCTTCGTTACTAAAAAGTAGGTTCTATTGTGATGATGTGGATTGAGTTAGGTAAACAAACTAACTCCTCTACATTAAATCTAGCCAGTGTTTTTATAACCAAACCCATGGAAAAGCCGTATATGTGTTTTATTCATCAATTCTGGCTTACGTCAGACTGTCAATATGTTTCTTTTCAAAATTCATGTATGCGCGCTTATCACGCAGCGGTCCAGACTACAGACCTATTATATAGAACAGACCACGCAACCTTTTAAATCCTGGAACATCCAAGCGTTTTGCTTTTATCGTACTAACTGTCACGGGAAATTTTATAAATTGTACATATGCCACACGGATAACTAACGACAAAATTTAACCAATGTGCATTATTTATCGCCGAGGACTGAATCCCTATTTTGTCGTTCACCTACGTTTGCTATAACTTTCTAATGACGATCTCTCAATGCGGTATACGATTAATTTGGTGTAAAATTAACATTATTTTCGCCAATTGACACGTTTTACCTTTGAGTCGGTGAATAATTATAATTTTTTTTGACCAAAATTACCTACCGAAGCATGAATCGAAAGCAGACCGTGTTGACTGGCTTTAGTCCAGCTCAAAACTCCAACAATCGGAATTTCTGTAGAGTTGCGGTATTTACTATAATCTAGATCTGTTCTTCCAATCTTTTTGAAGAGTTATATGCAAATGTTGACCTTTTTACAAGCTCTCTTGTTATAGTTATCTATGAACATGCGACAGAACCTCCATGCTTGTTTTTAGTGATGAAAATAAATTCAGGGAATCTGCATTCCCCACGCGTTCCCTGTGAATGAATTAAATGTTGCACTGTGTTCGCAAACCTGCCTGCCACACGTGGTAAGTCATGTCATGCTACATATAGGTACTTAAATTAATAGTCACGCTTGTATCGGTCCTTCACAAAGTAGGCAGGGCATCAACAGCTTACTTAGAAAAAGCGTTTTTCGGCTAAACTGAAAAATACCAAAACCGAATCCCTCAACTTCTTTTTATTATTATAAAACTGGGAAGAGAAATGGCTGGCACATTCTATGTTTTTCTATAATTCCCAGCTAGCATGGAGGTCACGCAGTATTTCAAAACTTTGATCTTCTGTTGGGAAACTTATATCTTTTTACAACAGGCAGTTGAAAACTCGCAGATTCCGCAAAAATTCCAACAAACTCCTTGTTATTTTAGAATGACCTATTAATGGAATTGATGTATTAACCAACATTAAGGAAGAACTACTTCCAATGTTAGTGCTTCTCCATCGAAGTATATTATAGCACATTCGCTATTCAAAATGCGGTCTATTCGCATCCTCTCTATAACCTGTATTTGGTGGTTATAAATGACGTCGGTGTCGGTCCGCTGTGTCGTACTATCAATCAGAATTTGCCGTGATTTGTCCGAGCCTGCTCTCTTCTGCATCTCTGGTACATAGAATTTAAAAAACTATATTTTTTTAATATTCGGTCACGCACGCCTTTATCTTTTTCGGGGCAGACAGGTCAAAAGGCTCAAAGCCGTTTTTGGTATCAAATTCAACTAATTATTTTGTTTTTCTCTACTAGTCAGTATAATTGAGTAAAAGCAGCTGGATACGTTCGTTTTTGCTGTCTTCCATAGAAGTATTGGTTTACTTCCATCCTCTCTATAACTGTATTTGGCGGTTATATATGACGTCGGTGTCGATCCGCCGTGTAGCACTATCAATCAGGATTTGTCGTGATTTGTCCGCGCCTGCTCTCTTCTGCATTCCTGCATAGAATTTCAAAAACGTATATGGTGTTGTTTTTGCGTTACGTATATTGAACCATTCGTCTAAACTCTTTTTTTGACTTAAATTTCTATTAATTTTCATCGCCACAGTGCAACATAAAGGGATGGTCTATTCTCATCCACTCAATAACTGTATTTGGTGGTTATAAATGACGTCGGTGTCGGTCCGCCGTGTAGCACTATCAATCAGGATTTGCCGTGATTTGTCCGCGTCGACGCCGACACGATTCAATGCACGCCTGCTCTCTTCTGCGGTCCTGGTACATAGAATTTTATTAACTGCCTCTGTGGTCATAGGTTAGGTATGGGAAAATACAAAATGGCTTTATTATGATTGATGATGTCAATGTTCATAGACGAATTGAACAAGTATTCGCCAATTTAATCAATAAAATTGTAAAAAATACTTAGGTTGTGATTTTTCCTTGTCGACGCCGCCGCTACGATTCAATGCACGCATGCTCTTATCTGCTTTCCCGGTACACAAAATTTCAGTGACATCAAAATTGTTTCACATAATGTTTTCACGCCTTTATTTCTTCAAAATACACTCAACACGCGATTTTGGTGTCAACTGAGACTATTACCGTCATGACAGAAAATTACAAATATGGACATAAATTAGTTAAGTCGTGATATTTGTAACGCCAAACCGCCCTCAGTGTCAGTTCGTATTGTCGTTCTATCAATCAGGCTTCAGCGCGATTTGTCCGCGTCGGTATCGCTACGATGCACGACTATTTTAGTCTAAAATTTTACAGCTGTCTATTATTTTATTTATAAGTTTATTTATAACACATAAAAAAAGGGAAAATACTGTGTGAAATACACAGCAGTTTACTTTAATTTCTGATAAGTTTGTTTTAAGTATCTCTTTTTTTTAAACCCATTATAATTATGCTAAGTGTCATCAGCCTTTAAAAAATATTCTGTACAATTTTTATTCCAGTTACAACAATCACCACAAAAATATATATTTTTTTGTACATTTCCGAACTCGCAGTTTTCATAAAAACGAAGAATATTTTTTATATTGACCGAATCAACGAATGAATTAAATATTCATTTTCGACAAACGTTATCCGGAATATGTTTGGGAATATCAGTTTCTTTGCTATAAACATTTAATGCGAACGGAATATTGATGATAACTGATAAAATACTACTTTCTGTGTCCTTCGGATATTATAGTATTTAAGCACAGAATGACCCAGCAATGAGTCAGAAGATTTCAAACTTTTCAAAGAAAGGGTCCCCGAAGGACCGTTTGCGAATTTTCATCTCATTTTAACCGTTATTCAAACAAAGGAATGGACAATTTACTCAATTACGAAATATTTATATCACGAAGTAATTTAAAAAGTTAAAAATCCAACTGCGTAAAAAGTAAACTTTAACTAAAATGGCGAGGTAATACAAAAGTTTATATTTCAATGTATGGAATCATACCACACTTTACATATTTCGTTGTATTCCTTTTCCCGTTTATCAATATTGCGTCTGGATGCCGCCACGTTTGATTAAAATCATGTTTGTTTGTTTTATTGTTTGCTCACGTTTACGGTCTCTAGATTACCGCAGAAACAAACGTACGTATACAATACATTATTTATTAGTCCGTGGATTGTGATTCGTGATTCTGAGTTGACACACATGAAACACATCGTGATTGTAATCATGTTACGTCACGGACGTTCGGTGCTTCTACCTAAGCGTTGAATGCAGTAGCGACATTTAAACACATTACCCTTCTTTGCTGCGCGCAGTCGGGTAAAAGACCAAGTTCTGTAATCCGTTCGTGAGTGAAGTCTTTATTTGTTTAACTAATTTGTCTCTCTAATTGCCCTGCCTCGTCTCCTTCCAGCCCGCTCTTAATTTAATGCCGTTAGCTCGAAGCCTGGAATTTAAGTGAGTTTTCTACAACGCCCTCTACATACGAACAAGTTTTGCCTTCAAAATAAATCTTCCTTTTGCAATATAAAATAAATTAAGAGTGTAAGGAAGGAAAAAATAAGAAAAGGGAAAGCTACCGAGTGTCGATTCTATAATCACCTCACATTATGGTAGGTAATTATTACAAAAATGTAGGTAGGTATCTACCTACCGTAATGTCCTACTCCTTCCAGTCGCGATTTCATTCGCTGCTCATGAGTTTTCCCGAAGGAATGAAATATTATTCCGTGGAAAAATTGGAGCTTACTTAACTATTTTGTCTGCCAAGTTTCATCTCCATCTGCTCACTCAGTCGTCGTGACCGCGTAAGTGAGTTCTATCACAATTGGCGTTACAGCATCGCAAAAAACGTTGTCGGCATTCCCTTGCCTTTAATGTACAGTGACTGCAGGGCGTCTGAACATGGTCAGGTGGGGATTCTTGAAGAACCCCGATGTGAATTGTATTTGCGCTGTAGTACAAACAATGGCACATTTAACATCCTGCCCTGCATGCCCTAATGGGCGCTTTTCCACTAGACGTCACGTCAACGGCAACGGCGACGGCACGGCGACGATCACGTGACAATATCTATGGGAATCGATGACATGCCGCGACGGTGCCGTGCCGGCAAGTGGAAAAGCGTGTCATATAATTTCAATGATTTTCATACATTATCTCACCTACGATATCGTCGACGGTACCGTGCCGTCGCCGTTGCCGTTGACGTGCCGTCTAGTGGAAAAGCGCCCATTACCTGCACGCAAACGGATCTAATGATTGCCAATCGATCCACAATACAAGTGGCAAAGTTCTGAGCCACCACATTGTAAGATTTCTGTCCTGTGTTCCATCGACACAATAAGAAGCACCTTGCTACTTTAGCAATAAGGCCGCCAATTTTACTACTTCTCTGTGTAATCAATTTGTAATTTCTTGTTTTTTGTGCAATAAAGTATATTTGTATTTGTATTTGTAAGAAGAAGAAGGGCGTCTGTAAAACGCGCAGAAGATGCTGCTAGCTCGCAGCGTTGCACACTTGCGTTTATCTCGTCAAAGTCTCGTATATCTCTAAAATCCGATGTAAAAGCATTCCGAGACATCTCAAAGGCAGAAGCAGTGTGTAGTGTTAGAGAATTGAATACAAACAAGTTTATTCACAACTGTCCTTTATGTTTGTTTCTACAGCATTTATAGTAGGTTGTCTTTGAGAAACGCAATAGTGGGATAACTGGTTGGAACGCACAAGTAGGAAGGAATTCATTATGTTCCTGTTTATGTTAGGTTTCTAGTAAAAAAAGTAAATAAATAGTTTACAGTTGTTGAACGTGGGTCCTGAAGTCGTGGGTTCGATTCCCACAAGGGAACACAAAGTTGATATGTCAATTGATCTATTTGTGAGATTTTCCCCAGTTTTGTTATGATTAGGACATTGGCAATCTGTATCACCTGATTGTCCAAAAAACAAAAAAGGATTTCGTGCTTTGGAGGGCACGTAGAGCTGTTGAACCCAGTCACTCTCTTTGATAGTGGTCGTTACACTTATCTTGTAAATATCCCAATAATTGTGAACGTGATTGGGTCATTGGTCGACTCGACGAACCCACGCGATAAAAAGAAGACACAAGTTTTAATCGACTGCAAAATATAGGTGGAGGTTCTCAATTCGGCTGCATATTCTCTAACTCATGATCCTAAACTTATTTGCCAAACAGCCGATATTCGCTGTAAACCGCCTTTCACCGGCGAAATCCAGTTTATACCTGTTTCGGTGCACGACTGCACGTGCGTGTAAACATCGCCTTACACAGAGACACCTCGTGTGCATTTGCTCCAGAATGGTTGTTGGAAGTCACGACGGTATGAGGAAGCTGGAGTCAATGTTGATGTACATTGCTTGGTTACCTATATTTTTGTGTTATAACTATTTAGTGTATAAGTACCGACTATGGTGCAAGGACTTCGGAAGAGTCGAGGCGGCGGCGGTAAATAGATTATTTATCAGCGCAGCGCAGCAAAAATCTGCCAGGCACCACCGCCTTGACAATTTTTACAATTTTTATAGAAAATAAGACACCAAGAAGCGACGACGACGCGACGCGGCGCACATTTTTCAAACGTGATACACATTCCATTAACAGAACTCGAAAATTCCTAGCGATGTTGTACTACGTCGCGCGCTGCAGCCTGTCACTTTGTGGTAAAACGAGATGCATCTTCAAGTAGCTTCCTTCTTAGTAGCATTTCGTTAAACCAGCAATGGATTAGCCCATACAATTCTACGCAGTCAGTATCTCCTGTAGTAAGGTCTCGGTGCTAATCTTATCATAGAATTCAGCCAGGATCAGGAGCACGGTACAAACGTGTATTTGCTAGAACTACCAGTAGAACCTATCTGCATCAATACTCAGCATTTTCTGATACACTTTTAGCAGATATGGGTTTTTGCTTTTGACTCTATTTCTAAGGTATATGATTTTTTGAAGTGAAACTTCTTTAGGCGTGTTGAGAGTAAATTTTCAAGGTATTTATTAGGTATACCCGAAAATCAGATTAACAGCTCGGACCACTACTTCACGGTGGTACTAGTTGGATATAATACCGGGTGTAAGGGACAGCGTCCCACAAACTTATAGGGGTTGCTCAGTCAACGAAACTGAACAACCACCACCAGGATTTTTTTTCAGGAAATGAAAAAAAAAAATGCTTTTTCATATAAAATGACCACATCGATCAGACAATTTGTATGGAAAAGAAATTTTTTTTTTCATTTCCTGAAAAAAAAACCTGTTGATATGTGTTCAGTATCGTTGACTGAGCAACCCCTATCAGTTTGCGGGACGCTGTCCCTTACACCCGGTATGTCCCACTAGTGTAACACCTGTGGTACAACTCGGTCCTTGAGGATTTTTTAAAACTGCCCATGTTTACCGCTTTAAAAAACCACACAAACAAAGTTTGGTCACAATAATAGAATTCCAATAAAATAAACGTCCAAAGTTATAAGAATCTCACTGCGACATGAAAAGAAACCCGCGCTTGGTTTTTTTTTTTTTAGTTAGTGTTGGTGAGAGTTTCTTCAACTTTAAGCTTCATTTCCTACGAAGTTTCTCGAAAATTCTTAACTATAACCTGGTTTAAAAATATTTAGAGCTGAGCTGAGATGGTATTTTACTAACTGATGCGTATTTTAGAGAGCCCGTTTCGTTTAAATACTAGGAGTTCTACTACTAAGTAGAAGTTGGAGTAGGAAGGAGTTTTAAAAGCAGGAGTTGACTCATGATTCTGTTCTTAATCAGATCATTTAGTGACTCTTTCCTTGGATGACCAAGGGTTTCTAGGTGAGATCCGAGCATTTTTGACTCTGTATCTGTCAACTATGAAATTCCTCAGTCACCTAGAAACCTTGCAGGCACTGAATATCCATAGGTCTCTGTAGCGTTTCTTTTATAAAAGGTTTTAAACACCGAAAATTATCATTCATAAAATAAATTGTTCTTGTTTTTGCTGAACAACTTTCTCTATGGAAAAAAGGTTGAAATATGAAAAAAAATGACTCGAACACGACTCGAATAGCTGACACCTTTTTGAAATACAAATTTTTCATATTTTGATCCATATTCCATAGAAGAACAGTTGTTCAGTTTTTCTCGCTGTTTACTAGTTCCAAAAAATTACTGTAAACACCCAACCCTGGAAAACTTGGTTGTGTTTTGCCGCGATAACTGCATTAAAAGTATTAAAGTGGAAATATCCCCCCTATCTCCTGTAATAAGTGGAGACTACCTGGAGTAAGTGTTTAGTTACACAGAATCTTGTTTTTACCAACTATTAAGGTCGGAAAAAACTTTAAATGCGCATTCTGTGGCGATTATGTAGTTTTAAAATGGTTTTTATTTGTCACTGTGGAATATCAGTTTGAATGTTTGTTAAACGTTTGAGAAACTTACACAAGCATTTTGTGTTTTAGTGTTTGCATTTTTTTTTAATTAATAGTAGAATCTTCCATGCTGGACTGGGAGTGATAGAAAATCATAGAATGTGCCAGCTGCATCTCCTCCCGGGCATGCTGTAAAAATCAGCTAAGGGATTAGAGGGTTTTAATGTATTGCAATTTAGGCGATGGGCTGACAACCTGTCACTATAGCAATACTCATGACCATCTGAAATAACCCTCAAAACTTGTCAGACGTGGCGGAATGACCTTTCGGTCGTTTTTGCTCTGCCTACCCCATTAGGGATAAAGGCGTGATTTTATGTATGTATGTATGTAGAATCATGAATGTGCTATGGTTTCGTAAAAAGCCTGACTGGGGAAGGACCACCTTTTTACAACTATTTCCAAAGTGACCCTCACTTCTGTGTCTTTCTCTCTGAAAGATGATGCGATGTATCTCATAAAATTATAACATAATAGACAATCTTCTCTTCGACACTATCTTGAATCGCAAGTAAACTGTTTCTATATCATCATCATCTCCTTAGCCTTATCTCGTGTCTCATGGGGTCGACTGGTTTCTTCTAATCAACAAAATATCAGATAAAAATACTCTTCTTAGAAGTACCAACTCTTTTTAAAAGTATCCATCTTTCAGTAGTATAGAAATGCCAAAGCGGGTCTTATTTTTATTATGAATCGGCCTCATCGGGCGATCGATCAGGCGCTCAGTGATGCCCCATTCAATGGATAGAGATAAATGCCCGTCTATTCATGAACTGATTACTCAGATGCTTAGGTGCTGGATGTGACTTGGATCGGTGTTTGAGATAGTGAAGGTTTTAACAGGTAGTTGGGGTCATATTGCGCAGAGCACTAAACATCATCTGCTTCTGCTCAACCAGCCAAAGTAGATTACAAAAAGATTATAGTAGGTACAATTGAACACCTTGTTCTTCTTCCAGGCAAGCTAAATTATCCATACTTTATGTTTGTTCAAATTTAGTTTAAGATTATACCTAAATAGGTATACTTAAAATGCAGGTTCATTCCCTAAATATATCCCACAGTAAAATTTGACGACACGGTGTAGAAAGGGATAGTGTAAATTGTCATCCGGCATCTCACGGGAATTTAGCTTTGGGCAACTGCTTTATGATCAGTGATCGACTTCAGTGATCTATCTCCCACTACACAACTAAACAAATAATTTTCTAATAGTATAGTAAAAAAATGTCTTTTCTAGTACATTTTGCATCTACTTTTCATTCCCGAAACGTCGACACTTACCCAAAGACAGGTTTTGGCTGATTGATGGCGAATTTTAGTAATTGAGATCTTTTAAAAGATTAATGTTGTCTACTTTCAAAAGAAGCGGTCAAAATTAAACAAAATTCTTGGACATGTGAGATGGTTATAATGATCCAAATATCTTTTATTTTTTACTTTTTACTGAAAAATAGATAAACCACATTTATCTCCCTTCATGAACTTACGATGCTACAGCTTTTAAAAAATAATCCCACAGTGCATTTTTTTATTTTATTAATTTCGTTGACATGCTAAAATGTATCAAATTCAAAATTATTATAATCAATTTGTATGAATTATGTTATGTGAATTTTATTTTATTTTATTTTATATTGTCTTTGTTATTATTATTACTAACCCTAGACTAATGTTTATAATGTTACCAACTCGTTATGGGCCATTCAGTAGCCCGAAATAAAGGCATTTTAATTTTGTTCTTATTATTTAATTTTGTGACCTACTTGGTATTTTAGATTATGTTATGTCCATAGGCGCAGAATAATAAATAGTACCTAACGCCATAGGTGTAACGGTGATTAATTTATAAGGTTTAGGTATTTAAGTTTGTGCTTAACTTTAAATTAAATAATAAATTATTGTTTTTTTTTATTTTGTATACGCGTCTCTTTCTTTTTTTATGACAATCAAATAAAAATGATGAAACGATAAAGAGTTCCAAATACCAGGAAATTGAGCGCCGTCATTCAAAAGACCCTTTATTGTTGATTTTATAACCATTCAAAATGTTCATTAATTGTAATTTAATTCATACAATAAATTGCTTTCACTTGATTGGGTGACAATAGACATTTAAGATATTGACGTAATACCAGTCATTTCAAAATAAAACTGACTTTATACAGGCAAACTAATACCACAGATTACTTATGAGCGCGGCGGGTAATACTGTTAAGTGGATTAGAAAATATCATAAAAAAACGCTAGATGCATAATAATCAGTACAGTTCTATTGGGTCATCACTTATGAAATTGCCGTTCTTTCATAGTTGCCAGTATATAATGTTAACCTAATTAAAATAAAATTGACAATGAGCATTAGACTTAATAAAAAAGTTAAAGTAATAAATATTATAATAATATTTTTTTCTTGAAAATTTTATTTTCATTATTTGCATACATTATTAAATATCTACAAAAAAAAAACTAAGTGTTTATGCATGCGTTATTCATATAATTTTGGTCACATATTTTTCACTCCATTAAATAGTCTAAATTTTTTCAATTTCTTAAGGAATTGAAAAAATTTAGACTATTTTATGCAATGCTAAAAAATCCATTTGGAATTTATGAGTTTCGCTCCGATAAGCAAGAATAAAATTCTTTCTGTTTATTTCCAATCCCACAGCAAACAATATTCCATATCTGCTTTCCATTGTTTAAAAAAATAACAGAATTCTCATAATAGTAAAGAAAAGATAATTTATGTATCAATAAGTGTTTCTAATCAATTAATAACCAATCACAGAATGAAATACAGTTTTAGTTTGTAAAATGACCGGTTATTTTGAAAGACGAAAGATTTATCAGCAGAGATGGACCGAACTGTGATTTTATGCATTTGTAAGTAAACTAAGGCTCGCATTTATAGAGCGATCTCAAGATTGAGATCAATAAGTATTAAGTGCGGATTTGACAGGTCGTTTTGTACTGAAATTACATTTTTGATACGAACTCAAACTCGCTGTCACTCTTGAGAGCAGATTCTAAATACGGGCCTAACTGAATAATAATGTACTTATCTGTTTTTTTTTTCCAGGAATATCTTTGCAAATCGCATTTTATAACTTGTTAAACATTTTGACTAAAATTTCGAGTGATTTTTGGGAACAAAAGATTTTTTATAAAAGATGAAAGATGTTACTAGAAATTACTCTACAATACATAATAATTGTTTTCACAGTTGCAGTATGTTTTTTAAACATATTGGTAGTAGGTTACCGAAGAAAAACTGACTACGTCCAAAAAATTACAATTATGAACCCCTCAGACATTGAGGACCCGAAAAATATTAAAAGTAAACAGACTGAGGATGAGGACTCCATAAATTTTGAAAGTAAACAGCCAAAATATCTTAGGTATGTTAAAAGTGCAAGTATTTTAATGTTCCTACTTATGAAACTAATAAGTATGGGGCTTACGAGTTGATACAAGAAAAAAAGAAAGAAAGAAAGAAAGAAAGAAAGAAAGAAAGAAAGAAAGAAAGAAAGAAAGAAAGAAAGAAAGAAAGAAATAAAGAAAGAAAGAAAGAAAGAAAGAAAGAAATAAAAGGAAAGAAAGAATAAAAGAAAGAAAAAGCATTTATTTTGTACCATATAGTTTTTACAAATATTAAAGACAAAAAACTAAAAAACTGCACTACCTGATGCAATCACATGAGACGGTTTAACGTGTTCTCCGAAGCACAGAATCCTTTTTTTTACAGACAATCAGATGATTCAGCCTCCATTGTCCTAACCAAATTGGAGACAATCTCACAAATTATGATTTGTCAAAAATATGTATCAACTTTGTTTTCCCCCGTGGCAATTGAACCCACTACCTCCAGATCGGATACCAATATACCACGGAGGCAGGAAGCTAACTTATCAGACTATTCTCAGGAATCCATGATGCCATTTCACTAACTTGTAGAAGTATATCTCATTTTTCTTCTTCTGTCGTGTGGGTCGATGGTCGACCCGACGAACCCTGGATTCAGAGCTTTAAATCGCCTAATAGCACCGCTAATAGGCCTCTGACAGTTTGATGGTTTGTGTAACGACCACTATCAAATACAGCTACCAGGACCGACGGCTTAACGTGCCCTCCGAAGCACGGAATCCTTTTCTTTTTGCACAATCAGGTGATTCAGCCTGCAATGTCCTAACCAAACTGGGGATAATCTCACAAAGCGATAAATCAACAAAATATCATCTTTTTGTTCCCCCCTGGGAATCGAACCCAGGACCTCCGGATCGGGAGCCCATGGCTCAGACCACAAGACCACGAAGACAGTTTCCATATCTATCCCACATGATACAGGGTCTAAATTTACAGGTCTGGAAACTTGCTGCAGCGCCGCCACCACCACAACGAAACTAACTGCATTTGCAGCAGAATCTACGACCCTGTATGTGCCAGTAACGACCGTTCTTATTTCAACCTGTGCCAGTTTGAGTGTGCTATGGCCAATGCGAAGAATAAAACCGTGAAAGTTTTACACCAGGGGAATTGTATACCGTTTTGATTTACTTGCCTAATCTAACCAGCGACAAAAAACTTTTGACAAAAATGGGGGCGCCACTTTCTTCGCCCAGGCAGCTTTATTTATTACACATAGTTACAAAGATTTTTTTCCGGACGGTTAATTAACTTTCATGTAGACATATGGCATCGTGACTCTGAAAATAAAAATCGTTTTCATCTATCAGCTTTTGGTTTGATATGTGTAATTTTGAAGAAAAGTACAAAAAATTAATACCATAAAAAATATTTAATTTTCGAAAGCAGCCAAAACTGATCTTTTCAATGATTTTCTTGCAAAACTGTGTTATATTCGTAAATATGCGCCTACCCTCGTATAAAATACCTAAAAGCTGTGTACGGGAAACAAAAGCTGATAGAGAGAAACGGCTAATAGATTTAAATTCACTGTATCAAATACTAAAGGAAAAGTGAAAAAAACTTCCGGAAAATTTTGTAACTATGTGCTATTATTTTATATGAAAAATTATGTGATGCCTTTTGAAATAATTTTAGTTCCGTTTCAAAAGTTTTGTGTTGCAGGACAATTGGTAAGAAATACGTTTCAGCCAAATTCTATGCATTTTGATGCCAATCTAAGGTTTATTTTCTCTGTAGTGATTTTCGTCTTTGTAATAGATATGACTTAAAATACACAGTACGTTTATTTCTAAATGTTCTTAATGAAAATTATTCCTAAATTAGATTCGATTCGTTACAACATACCTCAACCATGTCAACTTTAATAACAGAGTAAGGCTCGTATTTATAAAGCTATCTCAAGATTGAGAGCAATATTAAGTGTGGATTTGACAGGTCATTTTGTATTGAAATGACGTTTCTGATACGAACTCAAACTCGCTGTCAATCTTGAGAGCTGATTATAAATACGGGCCTAAGTTCTCGGGTCGCATAACTTAGATAATCATAGATGTTTATCTATGTTGTGCGACTCGAGAACTAACAAATCAGAAAGAAATATATTTTCATACAGATACCTAATTTTTAATAAGTGCGAGAATGTTCCAAAATTTGGATATTAAAATCTGAAAATCCGGCGAAAGATGAAAAGTAGTGGAACTAAAGAAAATCCTTGATATTTACTTCTTCAAAGTTTTAAGTGTTTAAATTTAACATCCAAGATTTGTATGAGTATGAGTAATAACAATGAGTAAACCATATTATGTATAATATGATACGTGGAAAGTGGAAATAGCATAAATATTTAAAAAAATATGCTCCATATTTTTGGATATTTAACTTTTTAATTCGACTAGCCCCTTAAATTGTTTACACCCAAACAATTTCGTCCAGCGAACAGCCGAGGAAGCATTTATAAATTACTAACTGTCGTCTCCGGAAACAATTTGTCACCTCAATAACTTACAGGATTTCAGAGAGCAGTTTTTACGCAAAAGGGCGAACGAAGAAATGCCCGGGCTCCTAAGTAAAGTAAGTTATTTACGAATATATTTAAGTTCTTTCCTTACAGGGTAAACAAAGTATCAACAGCCCAGGTGAAATACGAGAAAAGACTGCACATACATACATACATATAATCACGCCTTTATCCCTAATGGGGTAGGGAGAGCGTAAACGACTTAAACAAATTAAGGTCGTTCCGCCACATCTGACAAGTTTTGAGGGTTATTCCAGACATAGATCTGTATATATATTGCTGAAGTGACAGGTTGTCAGCCCGTCGCCTAAATTGCAATACATTAAAACCCTCGAATCCCTTAGCTGGTTTTTACAGCATGCCCGGGAGGAGATTCAGCTGGCACATTCTATGTTTTTATATCACTTCCAGTAAAGCATGGAAGAACCTGAGCTGAGAAAAGACTAGGGAGACGATAATTATGATACGCCACTTCGACAGAATTATAAATTCACTTTTGTTTCTGTGTCTATTTCATTCAAATTTTAGAAAGTGACAGGACCAAACTAAAATAATTTGTGTATGCAACAGAATCGACAGCGTCAGTCGATTGCAGAAATCGTTTATTTTTTTTGAGTTTTTTTTTTACAGACTCCATTTTCGTTATTGAAACACCCTCTAACTAAATTAACATCCTGTATAGGAACCGATAAAAAAAATATCATAAAAAATGCGCCTTAAAAAAATTGTGCTCAATCAACAGTATGATAAAATAAATCGTCAGACGGATGTAATATTACCTGGGGCTTCCCCTGGGTTGAACTTTTTTCGTTTATTCTTGTTCAGCCTCTGGCAATTTTACGTAAAATTTTTACCTAAAATTTTTATTAACGTACAATTGCAAATCTTTATCAAATAATTTTTATTATAAACAAGTGTTTTATATTATGTACATTTGATTTATCATTAATTTTCTTAAAGAAATTATTGTCAAATATCATTGACTTCAATTCAAATATCTTTGAGGCATAACAATAAAAGTCAAGGAACCTATTTAATCTAGGAACAACAGTAACTATAAAGATCAACTAATTAATGAAAAAAGTAAAAACCCTATTTCCTCTCACGACTGTTAGGGCCCGTATTTATAATCAGTTCTTAAGAGTGACAGCAAGTTTGAGTTCGTATCATAAATGTCATTTCAGTACAAAAAGACCTGTCAAATCCATACTTAATATTGCTCTCACTCTTGAGATCGCTTTATAAATACGGGCCTAGGTCGGCTGCAAGAGATTTCTTTTTAGAAGCAAGCTATACTTCTTGAAAAAAAATTTATACTGTGTGTAAGGGACAGCGTCCCGCAAACTGATAGGGGGTTGCTCAGTCAACGAAAGTGAACAATTTTCACCAGGAAATTCTTATAGGAAATGAAAAACAATTTCGGATTTTCCATAAAAATTGTCTGAACGAGGTGGTCATTTTGTATGGGAAAGTCATTTCTTTTTCATTTCCTGAAAAAAAAAAAAAAACTGGCGTTAGTTGTTCAGTTTCACTGACTGAGCCATCCCTATCAATTTACACCCCGTATGTATGTGTCCTTATGGTTGTTCATGTACAATAAACTGTTAAAATAAATTTAATAAAAACCATCCGTTCCTAACGGGAGTAACCCGAAATTCTGACAAGGAACTCCCTAAGGGCGTAACTTTTTTAATTGATATTGTCATAAAGCACCGTTCTGCCATTAAGCCTGTTTCCGACTGAAATTATTTTTAAGTGGAGTTCGTTTTACTAAATGTATTTCTTTCTTCTTTGCGATCACGTCATTATTATTATAATAAGGTCGAATCGGTCAATGCCCTTATATTCTGCTGATGACGTAGAAATATTTAGTTGGTTGGTGATTTTGACAATTTGTACATCAATTTCAATTCTCTCCTCGAGTTCGATGACAAGACGACAACTTATCTTTTTCCCCTACACAGGAATATAAAATCACGCCTTACGCCAGGCTTACGAGGAATGTAGAGCGTCAACGGCTTACAAATACAAACAATTCACAATCATTTTCGCCACGCGTGATTTCTGATAGGAATGTCTCTTCATCGTCTTTGCTGTAGGGACATGCTATCAGCTATGTGCCTAAATTACAATAGACTAATCTTCAGTTTGGGAAAATTCTACGTTTTTTATCGCTTCAGTATGGAGTATTAAAACTAAAATAAAAAAAGGTTTCAACAAAGGTAACCCGAAAAAATAAAGTCCGGTATCAATATAACCCGGCCATTTGAAGTGACACAATAAATCCTCACTGCAATGCGGGGCCTGTCTTACCCACAATTTGTAAGAATTAAACGGGAAAGTAGGGCAGTTTAAGGTGGATATATTGGCCCTGGACCGTCTTGGGGAAAACTGCCGTTAAATAAAAACCTTGCATGGAAAAAGACAAGAATTTAACCTTTTTAGGTTTCGGGTTTCTATGTATTATGTTTCTTTCTATGTTTGGACATTCATGTACTTTCAATGTCCTAAATACTTGGATAACACTGAAAATGATATTTAAATATCAAATTGGAAATTGGAAAAAGTTACAGAATCTTGTTATTTTAGAAAATCTACCGAGAGAATACATATATGCATGTTATTATTTTATTATTATCTTTTTAAGGTTATTCCTTCTCGGCTTTTAGAAACCGGTATTTCATACGTCACGGGCTTTATATATTCGCCTAAAGTGTCCCACTGCTGGGAAAAGGCCTCCCCTCTCTCTTTCCAGGCAACACGATCCATGGCTGTTTCCATCCATCCATGCATACTTAACTAAATAAAAAGAAATAAAAACATGTCATGTCGTGATCTCTAAACATTTGTCCAGACGAGGCCAAGACTGTAATTAACTTCTTTCGCTGCTTTCTCCATGTAAATGACAGTAAGTATGTAAATAAAATGCTAAAAGTTACAGACAAAGTTTCCTGACTTTAAGAATCCGGACTGTCTTTACTTCTTATATTAGGGCACGTTATATACTTAAGGGTCGTATTTATAAAGCGATCTCAAGATTGAGAGCAATAATTAAAGTGGATTTGACAGTCCGTTTTGTACTGAATTGACATTTCTGATACGAACTCAAACTCGCTGTCAGTCTCAAGAGCTGATTATAAATACGGGCCTAAGTGAACTATACAGTCCTCTTCTAAGAACACAAAGTATATTTGTTAATTTATCACTTTGTGAGATTTTCCCTTTGTGGTGCCGGGTTAGAATAGCATCACCCCATAACTTCCTGAGGGTGTCGTAAAAGGCGACTAAAAGGGATAGATCCAGGGAATGGGCAGCAGCGTTCCCTGTGAATGGAAAACTTCTACTGCGCTCACCAACCCGCCTGTGGTGAGTATGGCAATATATCCCAAATTTTGGGGAGGCCCATGTCCAGCAGTGGCTGATGATGATGATGATGAGATTTTCCCAGTTTGGTTAGGACATTGCAGGCTGAATCACCTGATTGTCCGAAAAAGAAAAAGGATTCCGTGCTAAGGAGGGCAAGTTAAGCCATCGGTCCCGGTCGCTGTCCTTGATAGTGGTTGTTACAGAAACCATGTCAGAGGCCTATTAGTTGTGCTATTAGGCGGTTTAAAAACTCTGACATCAGGGTTCATCGGGTCGTTTGAAACCCACACGACAGAAGAAAAAGACTTCTTAAGGGGCTACCCCTTTTATTTCAATCTGGTTTACCGGATTTTCGATTCATTGCGTTTTCAGTGAGTAATGATTTTTTTAACTGATGAGGGCGCTGGCGGCACCGGGGATCTTCTTAAAAAATTGGTCAGTTTTTTTTTTGCACCCAGTATAGCTACAATAAAAATCCTATAGCTGACTAAATACTGTGTAAAGGGAACAAATAAAAGTTGGTAAGGGACACCCGCATGCGGCTATACTCTAAAAACAGACTTTTATCCATCGTGTCCCAGTCCTGTTTTGTTATACCGGGTGTAAGGGACAGCTTCCCGCAAACTGATAGGGGCTCAGTCAACGAAACTGAACAACTTCCACCAGGAAAATCTTTCAGGAGATGAAAAAGAAAAATGTCTTTACGTAAACAAATTCACTGTAAAAGGAATCGATGTAAACTAACGCACTATAAGCGGACTCGACGTAAACGTAACTCGACGTAGACGCCATAATTCTATCACCTCGATCAGACAATTTGTATGGAAAAGCAAAATTTTATTTTCATTTCCTGAAAGTATTTCCTGGTAAAAGATGTTCAGTGTTGGGAAATTGTAAGGGAGTTTGACAGATAGATGCGATAAAATGTGTGATAAAACGGCTATCACGGCCTTATCGCGGCTACATGCTACGGGGGCTGCTCAGATTGGATAGTTCCACCTACTACCTAGGTGGACGTTATCGTTGACGATAGTACCGACCTAGTAGAAAAACAGAGTCACGGTATCGTGTCTGTATCGATTGTGGTATCAATGCTAATTGGCTACTTTCCAACTAGTCAAATCAGTAACTTTTTATGAAATGTCAAAAACGCTTTTTTGTATGAAAATAGTAAATTATGACGTCACATTTTAGTAAATATTGACTAATCAAATCAATAACTTATATACTTTTAATTCGATTGTTAAAATAGAAATGTGCATTTTTTTTTAAATGATGAATGAAATCCACAATATTTTTAGCCATCAGTTTTAAGTATAAACGTTTTGAATTTTTTAAGCTACCCAGTCAAGTACCCAATTGCCGTGGCGTTGCCGTTCCGTCTAGTGGAAAAACAGCCATTGGCCCTCTGAGTACAAAACAATTGCCACACCTGAGATCATAAATCAACGGATAATGGATACGGATATACTTAACGGATTTATAATAAGCGCCGTGTCCTAATGTCACCACAGTCAAAGGACAACGACAATTTAATAGTAGGTGGTAGGGTACAAAAGTATGTAAATGTACAGAGACAAACGTTCATACAACGCCGCGCTACTATTGGTATACTACTGAAGGCACACGTGCCGTACGTGTTTTATGTTCTCGTACATTGTGTTAGTGCCTGTTGGACTAGACTAGAGTATGGACCGACTAACAGAGATATAAGTTTATACAACCGGGCTGAGATAGGTAGGTTTTGATAAAACGAGAGCTTTGACGTCATCAGGAAAGGGTGTCAAATAAGTATGCACAGAGTTACTCCAGTAACTCGTAAAAATGTCACATACTTCTCGTTATTTCCAAAACAAAAAAACAATTTGGATGATAAAAAAATGTGATGCCAATAATTTATTTTTTGGAGGATGATAATATAAACACCAAATCACTAAAACATGAGATCCAAATTGAATCAATCACAATGTCACATTTTTGACGGTTATATTTGTAGGTATGTGTTTGAAAGCGAAGTGATACTGTGATTGGTTAAAATTAGACCACACTCTAGGTATTGACCTAAATTTTTTAACCATAAATCAAGTGAGATTCATTTATAATAAGCGCCGTATAATGTCGCCACATTCCAAAAGACAACGACAGTTTAATAGTCAACAGACGGTATCAAACGGCAGCGTTACTTCGGTAACTCGAAGGAAAGTCATTTAAAACTAGCTCACCCCTTGCTTGTCTATGCCCTTAGTGAGTCATTTTGTGGTAAAAGAAAATTTTCAATACAATACCGGGTGTCTAAATAAACAAAACTGAACAATTTTCACTAAGATATTTTTTTTTTTCAGGAAATTAAGGTGGTTTGTTGAGCTCAGTGCCGTACTGCCCCCACATGACGTAATAAATTTATTTTATCTCAAAATATAAACATAAATAAATGAATATTTTACATTATGCGCAAATTGAAAATAATTTTTCATTGTGTAATTCGTTTACAATTGACTCTTTCTTATATCTAAGCTTTCTTGCTAAAAGTGCCCACTTTTGGCCATAAACCTTCAAGTAAAAATTAATAACAACTTGATATACCTATGATAAAATTGATGTCAAATTATGCTCAATTTATACGTAAAACTAAATAATTATCTATGTATTTCAAAGCAGTCAAAGTACGGTAACTTTGTACCCATTAACCACACTTTATAGTCGAAGTAACTGCCTCTGTGGTCTAGTGGTCTAAGCTGTGGGCTTACAATCCGGAGGTCCTGGGTTCGATTCCCAGGGGGGGAACACAAAGTTGATACGTGTCAATTTATCACTTTGTGATGTTTTCCCCAGTTTGGTTAGGACATTGCAGGCTGAATCACCTGATTGTCCGAAAAGAAAAAAGATTCCGTGCTTCGGAGGGCACGTTAAGCCGTCGGTCCCGGTCGCTGTCTTTGATAGTGGTCGATACTGAAACCATGTCAGAGGCCTATAGCTGTGCTACTAGGCGGTTTGAAAAACTCTGACACCAGGGTTTATCGGGTCGTTGTTCGACTCGAAAATTCACTCGCTAAGAAGAAGAAGAAGATAGTCGAAGTTGCCCCGGCGTCCTCATAAACTGTTCTTTCGCGACGCATGGTTGAACCCTTGAAATATGTGACATTGTTTCAAACTGAGTACTACAAGGTATTTTGTTACTTTATGAGTCAGATTTCTCGGCTTGTACGATTAGTTTTTTTTTTCTAGCAGAGAGCAGAAAATGTGATTTATTTCAGTGAGTTTCTGATTATTACGTATTTTTCAATCCCCTAGATTAGGTAGCCGACCCCGTGAAATACGGGGAAAAGGCTAGGAAGATGAGTGTATTTTAATTTAAAATCAATGTCCCAAAATTGTTTTCTTATTTGATTGGTGTTATTACACCCTAACATAAATCCCTAAACAGAATTTATTTGTATTACATTAGAAATGAGTGGTTAAAAGTACATATAAGTACTTATTTTTTATATTTTTTTCGGTCGCAAATATGCATGGATCTAAAAATTTATTGTTGTCACTTTTTAAACTACAAAATTCCAAGACACATTTTCCCGGCAGCGGTCAATAGTACGGCGCATAATAACTTGTACCAATTACCCACACTTTATAGTCAAAGTTTCCCTGGTGTCCCCATTAAGGCTCGTATTTATAAAGCGATCTCAAGATTGAGAGCAATATTAAGTTTGGATTTGACAGATCGTTTTGTACTGAAATTACATTTCTGATACGGACTCAAACTCGCTGTCACTCTTGAGAGCTGATTATAAATACGGGTCTTTGTATCCTCTCGCATTGCATGCCTGAACCGTCCCCTGAACACCCGAAATATGTGACATTGGGGTCGATTCTATCCAAATTATAAATACTTACCGGGTGTAAGGGACAGCGTATCAGAAAATTATACGAGTTTATCAGCCAACGATACCAAATTCTTTCAGGAAGTGAAATCTTTTTTTTTGCTTTTCCATACCAATAAGACATTATCAAGGTAGTCATTTTGTATGGAAAATTGGAAAGTATTTTTTTTTTCATTTCCTGAAAGAATTTCTTGGTGAAAGTCAAAGTTTTATTGACTGAGTAATTCCTATCAGTTTATACCCCGTATAATTAACTTTCAGTAAAATAAAACTGAAAAATATTTTATATGGTGTAGCGCTTTGTCCACAAGATTTTCGCATTATACTAATGGGGTAGGCAGAGCGAAAACGACCGAAAGGTCATTCCGCTACGTCTGTCAAATTTTGAGGGATATTTCAGCTGGTTATGTGTATTGCTAAAGTGACAGGTTGTCAGCCCATCGCCTAAATTGTAATACATTAAAACCCTCGAATCCCTTAGCTGGTTTTCACAGCATGCCCGGGAGGACATCCAGCTGGCACATTCTATGTTTTTCTATCACTCCCAGTCCAGCATGGACGTAAGCATAATTATACCTGATGTTTTTCGAAAGGCTCTTCTATGCTGGACTGGGAGTGAAAGAAAAACATAGAATGTGCCAGCTGCATCTCCTCCCGGGCATGCTGTAAAACCAGCTAAGGGATTCGAAGGTTTTAGTATTATTGTAATTTAGGCGTTGGGCTGGCTGACAACCTGTCACTACAGCAATATACTGGCGGAACGACCTTTTGTTTAGGTCGTTGACGATCTGCCTACCCCGTTAGGCGTGATTGTTATGTACGTATGTATTAATATGCTTACGAAAACAGACAACACACAAAGGAAAGATCTCCTAACGTAAAAGAGCCGTTTCAAAAGTCCAATCTGAAACGGACCTCGTTTTTTTTTTTGCTCGAATGTGGCCGAACAATATCGGGAACCTGCAAGAATTTTTCAATTACTTAAGGGAAAGCATCCAAAATGACTTGCGCTACGCTTAGGTAAAGATGCAGGCAACAAACTTCGTACTGGGCAGTAACTAATGTAAAATTTATAAATTAATGTAATGTTTGTGTGTATGAATAAAAAAAAAAAAAAAATTGCGAGAAGTAATGGTCTTCTTTTGTCTTATGGGTTTCGAGTCCATCGATGACCCTGGTCTCAGAGTTTTTAAACCGCTTAACAGCACCTAATAGGCCTCTAACATGGTTTGTGTAACGACTACTAATCAAAGACAGCGACCGGGACCGACCGTTTAACGTGCCCTCCGAAGCACGGAACCTTTTTTCTTCCAGACAATCAAGTGATACAGCCTGCCTAGTTCTAACCAAAAAGGGGGGTATATCTCAAAAAGTTATAAATTGATTTATCAATTCAACACTATATTAACTTCGTGTCCCCCCCTCGGAATCAAACCCAGGACCTGAGGATCGAGAGCCCATGGCTCGGACCACTAGATCACGGAGGCAGTTTCCAGATCAATATGAAAGTAAAATAACAAAAATACAGACACAATACAAACTTGCCGGCACTTGCCGGCACTGAACTTGTGCCAGTCATCCCGAGACCTTTGCGCCAAAATGTGCCGACGCGAATATCATTGCTTATAAAAAAGTCAGGCCATGTATGGGCAAGAGCGGAATACTGAAGAGTTGTTAGGGAATTATTTGTTTTATACTATGGTACATTGCATATTACATAAGGAGTCTAACTTAGACTTTCTACTCTCTGAAAGATATGATTTCCTCCTACACGAAGTAACAAATTTTTTTTGTACATCATAAAGACAAAAAAAAAACAGATTTTAATTTTTCATCATTTCATTAAAGTAAAAAAATACGTCTTAGGGTCAATTCACAACGTAAACGTAGTAATTTTATATCTTCTTTGTTCACAACGCGCGCGACGCAGCGTGCACTTTTCAAGAACTTTACTATGCAAAAGGATGGACATTCATACTTAGTCAGAACTAAAAATAAACAATGCGCCGCGTTGTGCAGCTTGTTACTTCGAGGTACAACGAGATTCATCGTCCAGCATCTTAGCGCCGCGTCGCGTCGCTTCTCGGTGTGAAATGACCCTTAAGTCGCAGTATTTTACTTCTTTTTTTATCAATACAAGATACACAGCCCCATTCTGACAATTTCCTCGCCTTCCTTACGATTACTCAAGTAGTAGCAGTAATTGCGGTAACTAGTATTAAAGTCGGAACAAACAGGTAGATACGCTGTTGGGCACTTCCTCATTGGCACGTTGGGTTTGTCCAAGTTGGGGAGAATCTGGTCTAAACGAAATGTCCTCGTAGGTGGCGGACTACAGCCGTACAAGCCTGTAAAAGGAAATAAAAAATATATGAGTGAGTTACATAAAGATTGAACCTATAAACAATAAATAAATAAATAAAAAATATATTGTGCGGCTGCTCGAAAGAGCGGCTCGTCCGCAACTCAACGAAAATACAAGCAATTGTATGCATTGAAATACCGGGTGTAATACAGCGTCCCGCAAACTGATAGGGGTTGCTCAGTCAACGAAACTGAACAACTTTACTGTCACCAGGAAATTCTTTCAGGAGATGAAAAATATTTCTGACTTTCCCATACAAAAGGACCACCTTGATCAGACAATTTTTATGGAAAAGCAAACTTTTGAAATGTCTTTTCGTTCACTTCAGTATAGGGCCCCATTTCAAGAAATTGTACGATCCCTTTTATATCTTGGAGAGATGTGAAGATATAACATTTAAAATAGCTCAAAAGACGCGTATTCACAAGAGCTGTAAGGCGCAGAAAGAATTATTCGAGAAAATCAAAAACGAAAATAGTTATGACCGAATTAGTGAAAAAATTGACATTTTTACCGAATTTTTTTCGTTTGACGCTGGTTTGGCGCTCGATATTTTGAAAACGAGGTATAACATTTAAAAAAAAACGGCTAGGTACAGTTAAGTCACCTACAATTTGAGCTTATAACAAAGTCGATAGAAAAAAACGACAACTGAAACTATCAATCTTGACTTCTTGTATGTATGGAGAAATTGTAAGTCTTGACGAGATCATTATTTTTGGTTGACGAGATCTTTATTTCGGGTGACAGTTGTCAAAATTAAAATGGCAAAATCTCGAAAACAATATTTTTTCGAATTCCGTAAATTCATTTCCAATGCGCTCGATAGTCGTGTGAAGAACGAAATCTGTTTTTTTTTTTTTTCATTTCCTGGAAAAAAAAATACTGGTGAAGTTGTTCAGTTTCGTTAATTGAGCAACCCCAATCAGTTTGCGGGACGCTGTCCCTTACACCAGGTATATGAAGCTGCTCGGCCGCTTTTCGGTCGCTGCATCGGCAAAATTGGAAACATCTCGAAATGTTTCCAAACTAGTTCAACTGTTTTTTTTTAAACTCACAAAATAATATTTATATTTTGAAATACTTACCAAAGGTCAAAATACACAGCGCCAAATTTTGTGCATTAACTTTTGTATCTTGCAATAAAATAAAATTAAAAGCAAAGAAAATCAGGCAACGTATTTTTAACATTATAAAAGCCCTTTTCCTTTGTATATTTCCTTCCGATAAATATACAAAAATGTTTGTATTGTATGATTAGTACGCCGACACAAAAAAAAAAACCTTAAATTCTTAATGGCAACATTAAAAAAATTAACGGTGAATAGCATATTTAATTAGGTTTTTGTTTCGCTAATGACCATTCATTTGCAGTTTTATTACTCTTTGTTTTCATTATTCACGAGTGCCAAAGAATCTAACTTCTAAGTAGGTAACTGCCTGAAGATGATGTGACAAAACCGGTCGCTTTAGTAAAGAATAAATAGTGGAACTAGTGTGAATAGTATTTAAATGGGCGCTTTTCCACTAGACGGCACGTCAACGGCAACGGCGACGGCACGGTACCGTCACGGCATGTCATCGATTCCCATAGATATTGTCACGTGATCGTCGCCGTGCCGTCGCCGTTGACGTGCCGTCTAGTGGAAAAGCGCCCATTACTAGTATACCATGGAGTTTCATCAAGAAATAAACACAAAGTGTAACATAAATGTAAAAATCAAAGGTCATAAAAAATAGTTAAATACCTAAAATGAAAAAGTTTTTTAATAAATATAGGGTCTGAACAGAATGAGGCAAGGTCCCTTGTGGATCATAACGTTCTTCGACTTCTTAAACCAGTTTCTGCAGGCCATCCAGCAGATGTTTGTGTATGTCCTGAAAAGAGCACACTTTGTTTAGGTAGCGAATTCTCGTTCCGGGTCTTTCCTGGTGCAAAGGATGTCCATTGCAATTCAACGCGTAAACGCTGCGAGTGTGATGGGCACCTTTGCGCCGAGAACGACACGGGGCGGGTTTATCGATTGACGTAAAAGATTATTATATTTTTTTATTGACACACGACAAATGTGGTCCGCCGCCTGAAAAGAAGCCACATTACATGAATTAGAAAGCAGCAACACTGGTTGCGGCTCCTTCACGCCACTCACCCAAACAACAAAACTGCTTATTGTCCTAGTGGACAGATTGTAGTTCTCCAGAAAAAAAAAATTGTTTATAAGTTGTGACTATAATTTGTAATTGTAATTTGTGACATTGAAATAAAATTAGAATATACCTGCAGTAGTAGATTATTCTAAAGCACACTGATAGGTACCTGATACCAAAGGTAGGAAAAATATTTTTCTCCCATTCGCTCCCAATAGCTTCATCATTTAAAAAAAAAACATAGGTACATTCACTCTTTTTAGTCCAATCTACGTAGGTGACCAACAATTTTACCAAACAACAATAATAACCATTCCCGACCTTCAAACTGTCATATTTCCAAGTATATCAGTGTGAAGGTATCACTACACTGTGTACCAGAACACTTGTTATACAAATTATATCAAAGCGGCTAAAAGAACTACTGAAATTTTCTGTAACTTTCTGATCAACTGTCACATTAGCCTAAGGCCCGTATTTATAAAGCGATTTCAAGTTTGAGAGCGATATTAAGTAAAGATTTGACAGATCGTTTTGTACTGAAGTGACATTTGTGATACGAACTCAAACTCGCTGTCACTCTTGAGAGCTGATTATAAATACGGGCCTAAGTTTCGTGAAAAACAAATGGATGCCGGAAAACAAATGAATGCATTCTTCTTCTTCTTCTTATAGAAGAAGAAGAAGAAGAAGAATGCATTTATCAAAAATAAATATAACGAATTAGTAGTTTTAGTAATTTAACTAATTTGCTAACACGTATAATTTTTTTTATTTTTATTTGTTGATATGATTGATTATGTGTTTGAATGTGAATAAAAAGACACGAAACTTTGTTTACCTTTTTTCTAAAAGTGAGTTGGAAATACTATTATGTATTAGGCTTGGTATTAATTATAGACCTTGACGGGATTGTGGCAGCTAATCCAAATTTAGTATTATAGGTAGATATTTTTGTTTGTTTTTAACTGTAATAGCTAAAACATATTTTAGAAACTGTGCTTCGAATAAAGACGTGAAGGATTGTTTATTTTTACCTCAAAGAGTCATTTAATTAACTATAAAAGAAATTTACCTTTATTTTAGTACCTACTTGGAAATACTATTCTTGTATAGGGATAAATGATAGATCTCGACTTGAAGACACCAGAGTTTATCGGGTCTTCTACTTAAAATCCTACTATAGAAGAAAAGACTTACTTGTGATCATTCGCGCACACAGGCATGTATACCCTCGGACATTTACAGTCATCTATCTCCCATATATTCCTCAGTAGATTGTCTTTAACCTTCTCAAAATACATCGACTGGAACTGGGCGGCCGTGACGTCACGTGAGGAGCTCTGTTTTGGTGAGTCGTCTGTCGTCATTGGATCTAGAATCGGCGTTGTTGTGTCCCAATCAGCTGATACGCCTGTTAGGGCTGATAAGGCTAGGACTGAAAAAAATGACATTTTACACATGTGTGCAGGTGTGGGGCGCAGGTGGATGCTACTGGCACAACTAAGCTGCAGACTCAGCGCGGGCAGACATCCAAGACATCACGCTATTAATGATCTGATCCGGCGTGCCATGGTGTCTGCTAATATTCCCTGCGTCCTCGAGCCACCAGGGTTATCACGGACTGATGGAAGGAGACCCGATCGGCTCCCGCTGGTCCCGTGGAAAAAGGGGAAATGTCTCCTATGGGATGCGACGTGTGCATGCTCTGCTTCTCACCTTCCCAAAACGACTCGCTCAGCTGGTTCAGCAATAATCAAAATATCCATCAAATCGGGCTTCGCTTGCGGGATCGTGGTGGTGATCCTCGAGCCGGCTCGTACCTGATCCAACAAATTTCTTTGGCTATTCAACGTGGCAACGCGGCCAGCGCGATGGGCACGATTGTACCTGGTACGAGTCGGGACGGGATGATTGATTTAGTTTAAGTAGCTTGTAAGTTTTCATTAATTTTATGTTATTTAATCATGTATTTTATTTCAATAAAGATTTTTTTTCTTTTAGACAATATCTTTTCATGTTGGATGATAGAAAAAAAAAATGTTCCCGCTGATTCTATTCTCGCGAATATTGTAGAAATCTCTAAGTATGAGAAACATCAAATTAAAAAAAAACAACCGTAGACAGGATTTAAACCTGCGTCTTTGGAATACCGTCGCAACCATCCCGACGTAACTAAATCTCAACTAAAATTATTGCCATCCTGTTCTGTTCTCTCATGATAGAAAGTGACAGGTACGGTATTTTGCAATCACGAATTACTACCATTTGTGCACGTCTTATCCGCGTATGACTTTCAATTTTGTATGACAGTTATGTTACTTGAGTTTATGTTTAAAGGAAAATATTGATATTGCATTTCTAATTGGAGGGGGCAAGTTATTCCAGCTTCCGGCATGCTGCCACGAAAGGCAGTTGTACCTACTATGCTGTTGACTGATGAGACGACTCGCAAATCTAACATGACGGTTTGAAAAGTTTAATTTGGTGAATAAATATTGCGGTTACTACTAATACTTCCATGCTGGACTGGGAGTGATAGAAAAACATAGAATGTGCCAGTTGCATCTCCTCCCGTGCATGCTGTAAAAATCAGCTAAGGGAATCGAGGGTTTCAGTGTATTGCAATTTAGGCGATGGGCTGACAACCCGTCACTATAGCAATATACAAAATCATCATCTGTATTAACCCTCAAAACTTGTCAGACGTGGCAGAACGACCTATGTTTAGGTCGTTTTTGCTCTGCCTACCCCATTAGGGATAAAGGCGTGATTTTATGTATGTAATATTGCGGTTGTTTAGTTTTTATGACTCCCGAAAAGTAAAGTTGCGAAGTGTATGATCGCCGTGAAGACATTTCAAGGAATTAGGCTGCCGCTCAGCCAACCCCGTAAGGGATACAAGCGTGTATTCGCTGAAAATTAAAATCTTCTTCTTAGCGAGTGGATTTTCGAGTCGAACAACGACCCGATAAACCCTGGTGTCAGAGTTTTCAAACCGCCTAGTAGCACAGCTATAGGCCTCTGACATGGTTTCAGTATCGACCACTATCAAAGACAGCGACCGGGACCGACGGCTTAACGTGCCCTCCGAAGCACGGAATCTTTTTTCTTTTCGGACAATCAGGTGATTCAGCCTGCAATGTCCTAACCAAACTGGGGAAAACCTCACAAAGTGATAAATTGATAAATATCAACTTTGTGTTCCCCCCCTGGGAATCGAACCCAGAACCTCCGGATCGTAAGCCCACAGCTTAGACCACTAGACCACAGAGGCAGTTAAATTAAAATGATTAAAATAATCATGGTTGCTTATTACTTACACGTAGTCAGTCCTGAAACAAATGCAGTTTTTGAAGATATCATTTTTTTTTTAAAGATTTTAGATACCTTCGCCCATAACAAGCCTTTCATTGATGGCCAATCTTCATTCTATACCCATAAAATTGATTTAAATTCTTCATAATTGATTTGAACCATCTTCATGATAATGAAAAGTATCATCACACAATATACCTAATAGTAGTCTATAAACTCCACTAGGTTGACAAGGTTTGTTTGAAGTCTTGATTGGCCCATATACAGGGTGTAAAAAGAAGTACTGCCTATGCCGATGTTCAGTAGAACATGTGGTTTAAAGGAACGTAGTAATTTTTTTTACACCCTGTAAGATATTAAAAAAAAAACAATCGGAGAAAACTCTGACAGGACAGTAAGGTTTATCGGGTCTTTCGACGCAATTTCCCACATAGACGAATATTAAATAGGCGGAAAACAGCAATATGGAATAAAAGCACATGAATCAATTAGTTTTATTTAATTTAACCAAACTCGGAGATTCCCTAAACAGCTCTGGATGCGTTTCCCTAATCAGATCAAAAGGTATCGAAGAATCATTTAGCATCTTAATGAAATCTTGTTTTGTAAACTTGTAGTTCTTTCTCAGTTCTTCAAATTCAGCCTTGCTGGTTCTCCATTTTCTTGGTATGGCGACAGCGCTCTCATCTTCACTTCTTCTGAATAAAAGACATGGTCCAAAATGCATGAAAACCTGGTTTAGTCCATGCATGATGCATGGGTTTACGTAGGTCACCTATAAAAAAAAAAAATACTTATCCAGTATTCTTGGTTTTACCTATTGTATCCTTTACCTTGTATCGCCCCCAAGTCTTTTAAAAGGCCTTCGCCTAATTAGTGGTACTGGCCCAGGCTGGAAAACCAACATAAATGAAAAAGGTATCCTTTAGGAGCATTTTCACTTGGTTCCTGCTCGTAATGGTTCCCAAAGCTACAGCCAAATCATGGTCCTTACACAAACCGTGTCGGAGGTTATAAGCTGTGGTATTAAGCAGTTTATAAACAGTCAGGTACCTACTATTTAGTTGGCAGTTCCCTGAAAAGCATCACCATGCCTGCACCAGTAATTAAAGGACATGCTGGTCATCACGAGGTTCAAAACAAAGAAATGTACCTACATAAAGGTATATTTTAATTTGCGGGCATAGCTAGTAATAAATATAATCGCGGTAATAATGCCGTTTTAAATAACAATCTTTTATAAAGCAATCTCAAGATTGAAAACAATATTAAGTATAAATTTGACAGTCCGTTTTGTACTGAAATGACATTTCTGATACGAACTCAAACTCGCTGTCAGTCTCAAGAGCTGATTATAAATAAGTACGGGCCTATTGTAGTCTAGTTGCCGGCGGCGCACTTTAACTGCACAGTGGAACTGGCAACGCGTCATTGTTCTGAATCTCACACTTACACTTTGTGTGCTTCCAATGTACTAATCTACAAGGACGATAAACTCTAATCACATAAAAACGACGTGATTTTATAGAAAAATATATAAAAGTCAAATAACGTAGCAAACTCGTGACCGGCGAGTTAAGGCAAAAAAATCATGACGTCACGTTTTCGGCCCTGAAAGTGTTATAGGCCTTCACGCTCTACCTACCCCGTGAGGGATAAAGGCGTGGCTTTAATATTATGTACGTTTGCATTTATTCCGCTTATCAAACAAATACTCACCCCATTCTTCCCGCACGTGGGATAGTACACCCGGGGGCAGTCATAATGTGTCATGTTCTCCAATTCAAGGAAGTATCTTTCCGTGATATTGGGCCATATCTGAAATGGTCGTACTAAAGCGTACTGGTTTACGAAGACCTTGGTTCTGTACCAGTCTATTTGCGGGTCCCACTTGGTCTGCTCGGACCACGGGTAAGGGTTCCCACCTTTCCCATTGTCCTTACTCTGAGGCTGTACGGGCACTAAAACAATCATCATCATGAGTATCATATTAGTTTACTGCTACAGCCACTAACTCCGTGGTCATGGGCTCACGACCCGGAGGTCCCTTGTTCGATTCCCGGCGGGGGACAATGACTTTGTGTAGTTTGGTTAGGACATTGCAGGCTGACCACCTGATTGTCCGAAAAGTAAGATGATCCATGCTGTCGGATGGGCATGTAAATAGTCGGTCCTGCCCCTGATTTCTCTCTGGTCGAGTCAGTCAATTTGTCCCATCAGAATAAGAGAATGAAGGAATAGAGAGTGCACTTGTGTATTGCGCAAACACTTGGGCATTAAAAACTAGTCCTGCGCAGTTGGCCCATCTCTGGGAGATTGACCGCCATCACCGAAAAATCGGTGGGAGGACTATTATACAGCCGCTAGATATAGGTCTCGCCCATGGCATGCCACTTCTTCTTTCGTGTGGGTTTCGAGTCGATTGAACCGATGAACCCTGGTTCAGAGCTTTTAACCGCCTAATAGCTTCACTAATAGGCCTCTGCCATGGTTTGGTGTAACGACCACTATCAAAGACAGCGACCGGGACCGACAGCTTAACGTGCCCTGTGAACGAAGATAATCGCCTTCATTAAACTTCATCTGCCAATTCGTGGTCTCCAATCTAGAACGCGTTGAGCGTGAGAGCCCGATGGTGTAGTGGATAGGGCCGCTGCCTCCAGAGCGGGAGGTCGTGGTTTGAATCCCCTCACGTAAAAATGTGTGTTTCGAATTTCATATGTTCGTTTCCGTGCTTCGGAAGGCACGTTAAGCCGTTGGTCCAGTTAATATTGTTTAATACCGTAGAATTCCGTAGATATTAGTCGTTAAAAGGCCATCGTGCGAGAAAAACGTAATTACGAAATTTTCGTAGATTTTTGTATCGTTCCTGATAAAGCGTTAGTTATGAAATTAATATGTAAGACAGTTGAGTATTCACAATGATTAGTATATGTGTTAGAAACACATTTACTTAAACTTTCCGCGATAGAAAAAAATTACAAAGTTGCCTCCTTCTCTTGATTCTCGTGACAAAATATTGGACAGTTACATATGGCTAGAATAAAACACTGAAAAAAAATCTATATTATTAACCTCGAGGTTTTCTACTAGGTATATGTACTGATTTCTTTTTAAATTGCTATTTTAGACAAAAAAAAAATGTACTGATTTACCTATGCTCACGCGACGACACGCGGCCACAGACGTAACTGACACGCCATAGAGCGCGCTAGTATAAACATTATTTCAATGACATTTAGTACGATATTCGTATATCTTCAAGTGAATGTGCGCGCCTGTGCCTCGGAGCAGGCTTAAGCCATGTCAGAGGCCAGTGGTTAGCATTGGCGGCTTGAAAACTCTGACCTAATCTAGGATTGGGTCTAGTTTCTCTTCTGGGTTGCGGAGGTCAGATCAGAGCAGTCTCTGTGTAAAAACCAGTACCCTCGTTCAATCACCTAGATTAGGTAGCCAACCCCGTGAGATACGGGATAAGGCTAGATGTGAGACCAGCTCACTATAAAAAATAAACAATAACTTGGTACTATTCCACTGACATTTTTCATTCATTTTAAAGATAAAAGCAGCTATGGTTGTGATAAAATTAACTTACGTAGTAGATAAATAAAAGAAATCCCAACAACTATCCATCCAAAATTTTGAAAAAAAATTGGCATTTTTCGCTTTTTACTTCAATAATTTCCAATTTGTTTTTCTGTACCAATCAAACTTTGAAATAGTAGGCATGAAGTTTAGTAGCCATTCTGTATAATTAGTAAAATTATTACTTCTGTAAGAGCAATTATTTTTATTTATAGTCAATATCATGGTCATTAATATCAGAAAGATTTCTTTTGATGACCGAGACCGAAATATTAAATCACCTAAACAAATCGTTTGTTATACAACCACGTCAGAGGTGGTTTAGCATTAATTTTTTTAACTTTCATTGCTGTGACAAAAGATAGGACGATTGATCTTCTTTTTCTTTTTCCTAGTGTCAGAGTTTTTAAACCATTTCTTAGCACAGCTAATATACCTCTGAGTCAGAGGCTCTGACAAAGTTTGTGTAACGACCCCTATCAGAGACAGCGACTGGAACCGATGACATCATACGAGCAGCGCCGCATAAAATGCTGGAAAATGCAAACAAAATGTCTATAAAAAAAGTTGGGCTACCAGTTCATAACTCATTCTAAGCCTTACACACACTGAGCACTGCTGAGCACCCTTCTAGGAACTAGGCAGACCTCCGAGAAACGTGTAGTGTGGTGTGTTATAAAATCTATCTTAAACAACTCTCAAAACTTGTCAGACTTGGCGGAGCGACCTTTGGTTAGGTTGTTGACGCTCTGCCTACCCTATTAGGGATATAGGCGTGATTATGTATGTTTTAATTACACAAGAGTTACATAAAATCACGCCTAGAACCCGAACAGGGCAAAAATATCAGCTAGGGCGTAAAAAAGTTTTCTCCGCCACGTAAGTTCACGAATATTTTGAGAAAGGATATTTAGTGACAGGTTGTCAGCCTATCCGCTAATGAAACCAATCCCTTTTTGACACAAAATAAGAAACAACAACGTACATTCTATCATCACCCAGTCCAGCTTTGAAGAACATTTTGTAAGTAAGTAAATGAATTTTCCACTAAGCATCCTTGGAAATGTTTCAGGGACGTACTGCTCATTTCCACCTATCACAGCCTATTGGGAACTTTGTACATTAATCTTGACGAAGTCGATTTAAATTTATCTTTGTTTTAGCAAGTTTGTGAAATAAATCTGGCGGTCCCCAAAATGCGGTGTAGAGAATTACAGGGCTGGACTCTAGGTTATGTTTTATCCAACTAATATGACAAAAGGAAAAACTAATTTTTAACTAGCTTTATTAGTTGGACAAAAAATAACGGATGAATTCAATCAAATCAAATCAAATAATACTTTATGGTACACAGGAAAACACAAATTAAACATACATAACATGACATAAGTGTACAGAAGGCAGCCTTATTGCTTAGGTAACAATTTCTTCCAGGCAACCTGGGGTCCAAGGATAGAAAACTAATGCAAAGCGGGAGGGGTGCACAATAACTACAATACATTTACATATACACACACATACATTATTATACATATATATACATAATATGTATTATAATCGAATATATATAGTTGAATTAAATATTTACATATTATACAATTATTTTTTTACAAGATTTTTTAGAAATTTGATACAAGATTTTACAATAGAATAAGTAGGTACTTTTGCCCGGGGGGAAACTGACGAGTAAATACTACTGTTGCGATAGCTTAGTTGGTTAGAGCAACAGTTCTTGTGCCGGGCTCCTTTATGCTGTGATATTTTTGAATTATCTTTCTGTAAGGATACCGTGCTTTGGAAGGCACAGCCGTGGGTCCTGCCCCGGTCATTGCTTCTATAGTAGTCGTTACACAAACCATGTCCGACGCCTATTAGGTGTTATAAAAAATCTGTGTTAACTGGGTCGCATTTTCACTCAAAAACTCAAAATCTACTAAGAAGGAAGAAGAAGCACCGAATTTCACAAAATGTGAGCATACCAGTTTTTTTTTTCCCTGGATCATACCCTGGGAAAGATAAAGCAAACCAACTCCCCAATCCATCGAACGCCCCAACTTTTGATTAAACAGTCGCGGTTCTCTCACTGCCATGGATTAATTCTTCAATTTCTATCGGGCTATCGACCCTATGGATGAACCCTAGTGTCAGAGTTTCCCTCATCGATTCGACATTTTTCATATTATGTTAGGGTTTAAAAAAATGGTTTACTCATTCTATTCATACTCATCTATTAAAGGGAGCCAGTGAAATTACTGGCAAATGCACATGAGACAATCCACCTTTAGGTCTCACAGTGTGCAACTCACTCTGCTATTCCACTAGAATCTATTGTACCTACGTTTACCATTTGATGGCCGTATGTTTAGTATATAGGTAATAAAAAAAATAAGCCTATAAATAAAATATATAGTTTTTTTTATTAAAAAAGTACATAATGGGATGCATTCAAATGGACGCAATGGGATACAGTCAAGCGAGCTTTGCGAGCCAGGCGGCCCCTTGCGGAGCCTACCACCGCTTTGTTGGGATCATTCAGCCGAACTTATTCACAGGCAAGCCTGTGTTTCCGTTGCCCGGGGTGGAGGTAGATGTAGATCCCATCCCACCCCAAATTTCCCTCCAAATATCTCCAAAACTCCCTGTATGTGAGATTGCCTCTCCGTCTACTTGTACGTAGGTAGGTATCGCTGACCTTCAATCTATCAAGAGCAAACCTAAATTTAAAAAAGTCCATTAAGCAACATTAAGCTTTCTTTTAACTTTGATCCTGATAGGTCATTTTAATAAACCCAAATTCTTTTCATTACAAAGGAAAATCCTCTGCATTTTCGCCTCCAAAATTACCCCCGTGAATTGTGGCAATTATCTTCAGACCGGGGCAAGTTCCTTCCCTCATAACATCTTTATAACAATGGGATGACCTTAGCTGTATGGCGCAAGGGATAAGTGGTAGCGAGCTAGGAAAACCTTTCGCTTCGTCTTCTCCTTGCCGTGTGGGTTTCGAGTCAATCGAGCCGAAGAACCTTGGTGTCAGAGTTTTAAAACTGCCTAATACATAGCTAATAGGTCTCTGATATGGTTTTTTTAACGACCACTATCTATGACAAAGATCTAACGTGCCTTATAAAAAATATGTGAGTCTAAGGCTCGTATTTATAAAGCAATCTCAAGATTGAGAGCAATATTAATGGATTTAACAGGTCGTTTTGTACTGAAATGACATTTCTGATACGAACTCAAACTTGCTGTCACTCTTGAGAGCTGATTATAAATACGGGCCTAATTCTCGCAATGAGGAAGATGCATGCTTTACGCTGCATCGCCTTCCGCTGTGAACTGACCCTAAAAATCGCTTTCTCCTACACTTTACGCCAAGACTGGAGAAAGAAAGCACATAATAGACACAATGAATCCCATTGTTCGTACTAAAGGTAAAGATAAAACTAACCTCCACAGTACGAATTTATATTATTTTTTACCATAATTGGGCAGTCCTTCTCTTTGCCCTGGGTTTTGTTTCCATGAAAATAAAAACGAATTATTTTTTGTGGAATAAAAAGGGCGACCGAACTACTGTCTTTCGTAGAATAAAAAGAACAGTGTACATGATATCTAACCAGTCACGGATTCAGTACCCACTTGGCATTTTTTCAACAAAACCCATTGAACTACTGGCACGAAACGTTCTCAGTAGTTCAATCATTGAACTGTACTATTCTTCTTCTTAGCGAGTGGATTTTCGAGCCGAACAACGACCCGATAAACCCTGGTGTCAGAGTTTTCAAACCGCCTTAGCACAGCTATAGGCCTCTGACATGGTTTCAGTAACAACCACTATCAAAGACAGCGACCGGGACCGACGGCTTAACGTGCCCTCCGAAGCACGGAATCTTTTTTCTTTTCGGACAATCAGGTGATTCAGCCTGCAATGTCCTAACCAAACTGGGGAAAACCTCACAAAGTGATAAATTGACAAATATCAACTTTGTGTTCCCCCCCTGGGAATCGAACCCAGGACCTCCGGATCGTAAGCCCATGGCTTAGACCACTAGACCACGGAGGCAGTTGTACTATTAAACTACTGAGAATAGAGGATTGTTTTTCCCCATCCCCTGCATCCGTAACAAGTAGGTACCAATGCATTAAATTCACAAATCCACCTCGGGCGTTATGTATGTGCAAATTGGATCTGATCGTCATATGTTTCAGTTTCGCGAAGTTAGTCGATGCAATCAGTTCGATATATCATCGTAGTCGGTATTTATGATAGCGCGAACTAAATTATGAATTGATGGTGGGTGAATGGCTACGTTATTTTATACTAGCTTTCCATCTCACGGTTTCACCCGCAGCTTAATGAGTTTTCCCGTGGGAATCAGATATTTTTCCGTGGTGAAAGTTAGCCTGTTATTATTTCCAGTCATAGATAAATCTGTTCATCAAATGCCGTCCTTATCGGAATAACATTTGTATATATTCCCGTGGAATGGGGTATTTTCCCTGGCTGGTTTGCAAAGCACAATCAACGAAGTGTCCCTTTTTTTCGGCCAATGAGCGATTTCGCAGATTGTGCGTAAACCTACATTCTGCCGCAAGAGTAAGCTTACCAAACCTTAGGGAATGAATCTTCCCATTAAAATGAAAAAGGAACAGACCCATTAGTTCCATTAGTCGTAGTTGTCGTCAACACTTCTGACCTATTACTCGGTTGACCACTGCCTTAAGGCACTCGGTTGACTCAGCTGTCAAAGCGCAAAGCGAGCGCCTTAACCTCAACACAATGGCCTCTATTTGTGCCTGGTCAGCCTCCAAGTTGCTTTGTGGTCTGTGGTTGTTGTAATGGCTTAACTGCCTTCGTAGCCTAGTTGTTTGAGAGCCATGGGATCTCTGCCCGAAGGTCCCGAGTTCGATTTCTGATGGGATGGGATTTGTGTTGCTGTTTCTGGTTTGGTTCAGTTGCGAAGGACTCGTACTGGTTTATTTATTTGTCAGTTCGCAAACTTATGGAAACAAATGTCTGATTGATGTGGTAATTTTCTACGGGGAGTAAAATGTTTCTCATTGCCTGATAGAATATCCTGATGGAAATTGTTCAGTTTCGTTAACTGAGCAGACCGTATCAAGTTGCGGAAAGCTGTCGAATCCCTTACACCCGGTATGTATATTGGAATGCAGTCCAATCATCGTTAGATCGCCAGAGCTCCCAGATTCAGTCCAATCTGGACGCCTGAATCCCGAAGAGTGTTCTGTTGAGGAATTTAACTGTTATTGTTATGTATTTGAATGTCTCTTTATTTGTGTGCGTGTTCTAGGTTGATTGATGAAAACAATCGAATTGAGATGACGGATTGTATTTTTATTATTGACACGGAAAAGTTCAGTTTTACAGATTAATATACATAGCTACTAATTAGGTCGGGAGAGGTCTGTCGGGGCGCGGACGTGGCTGACGACTGGCATGCGCAGTGGCGCGATCACGTTTTGCTGATTCAGCTGATCAAGCGTCGCGTCGCCACAAGGAATAACGTTAAAAATTAAAGACAAACGCAAAAAAATATCACGTTTGGTCCGTAACCCAGGTTTTTCTTTTATAAACTTCAAATTATAGGACTGGTTAAGCGCTTGTTGGACATTTGGTCATTGCTTACTCATTCCGATAGGGAATGAATGTTAAGCAACCATAGCCGCAGTATGGACGGGACAACACAAGCGTTTCCTTGCTTTGGTAGGCACGTTAAGCCTTGTCAGAGGTTATTGTGAAAACACTGAAAGCTTGGTTGGCCACAAACCAACCCTAAGAAAGGGATAGGGAGAAAGCATAGGGTGGGTTTTTGAAAATCCGAAATAAATACAAAAAATTATCAGGCCCTCAGATAATTTTCGTATTTATTACGCACAACATCTTCTATAGTACAAAAGAACTCTCTACTCGTTAAGGTGAGATACCTTAAGGGATACCTTTGAGTGCAGTTCATCAATCAATCAATTGTTAAATATATTCATCAATGATTGAGATTTATACGCAGGAATTCCGCAAACTTTTCTGTGCGATCCCATCAATGCTAATACTTACCGCGTTTAATGGATCGCGGAACTATGTGCGTCCTGTCACACCGAAGCGTAACAATGGTCGCCAAAAAAGGACATTGGTATCGATTCGTAAGCGGACATAATCACAAAACCTTGACTAAAATGGTCACTGTCATTGTCTTTAATGAAAGAACAGAAAGGGAGGGCAACAATTTTGGTTGAGATTTAGTTAAGTTATGCTCTCCGTGAATCGATTGCATTGTCGCCCATGCGATTCTAGAGTATATAGGTACCTTTACTTTATAATCTTCCTGAAGGTATCGTAAGAGATACCTCCATCCAGGTAATGGATAGTAGCGTTGTCTATGAATGTAAGATTAGGGTTCATCCGGTCGATTAACTTGAAACCTACACGACAAGAAGAACATGAATGTAACATACTGAGTTCAACAATCAGCCTGCCAAGCATGGTGAGTAGGTAAATCGATCTTTTGAAGTTGTTCAAATCGATTTTCGGTAACTGCATCTTTTCTCATTGTACTTAGCCATCCGATGATATGGATCATCTTACAATCTTAACTAATTAGTAACCACAGCTTAAAGTCAGTCTTGTCTTGAAATTGAAAAACTACCTTTGAGTCGACCGCTAGACTACAAAATCATAAAAATAATAGAACGCAAGTAAAGATGTTCTATTATGACCTGTGGTTTTGTTCGCGACCCGAAATTATTTACAATCGGTGTGACAGACGGCCTCAGGGCGATAATATATTTAACAATTGATTGATTGATGAACTGCACTCAAAGGTATCCCTTAAGGTATCTCACCTTAACGAGTAGAGAGTTCTTTTGTACTATAGAAGATGTTGTGCGTAATAAATACGAAAATTATCTGAGGGCCTGATAATTTTTTGTATTTATTTCGGATTTTCAAAAACCCACCCTATGCTTTCTCCCTATCCCTTTCTTAGGGTTGGTTTGTGGCCAACCAAGCTTTCAGTGTTTTCACAATAACCTCTGACAAGGCTTAACGTGCCTACCAAAGCAAGGAAACGCTTGTGTTGTCCCGTCCATACTGCGGCTATGGTTGCTTAACATTCATTCCCTATCGGAATGAGTAAGCAATGACCAAATGTCCAACAAGCGCTTAACCAGTCCTATAATTTGAAGTTTATAAAAGAAAAACCTGGGTTACGGACCAAACGTGATATTTTTTTGCGTTTGTCTTTAATTTTTAACGTTATTCCTTGTGGCGACGCGACGCTTGATCAGCTGAATCAGCAAAACGTGATCGCGCCACTGCGCATGCCAGTCGTCAGCCACGTCCGCGCCCCGACAGACCTCTCCCGACCTAATTAGTAGCTATGTATATTAATCTGTAAAACTGAACTTTTCCGTGTCAATAATAAAAATACAATCCGTCATCTCAATTCGATTGTTTTCATCAATCAACCTAGAACACGCACACAAATAAAGAGACATTCAAATACATAACAATAACAGTTAAATTCCTCAACAGAACACTCTTCGGGATTCAGGCGTCCAGATTGGACTGAATCTGGGAGCTCTGGCGATCTAACGATGATTGGACTGCATTCCAATATACATACCGGGTGTAAGGGATTCGACAGCTTTCCGCAACTTGATACGGTCTGCTCAGTTAACGAAACTGAACAATTTCCATCAGGATATTCTATCAGGCAATGAGAAACATTTTACTCCCCGTAGAAAATTACCACATCAATCAGACATTTGTTTCCATAAGTTTGCGAACTGACAAATAAATAAACCAGTACGAGTCCTTCGCAACTGAACCAAACCAGAAACAGCAACACAAATCCCATCCCATCAGAAATCGAACTCGGGACCTTCGGGCAGAGATCCCATGGCTCTCAAACAACTAGGCTACGAAGGCAGTTAAGCCATTACAACAACCACAGACCACAAAGCAACTTGGAGGCTGACCAGGCACAAATAGAGGCCATTGTGTTGAGGTTAAGGCGCTCGCTTTGCGCTTTGACAGCTGAGTCAACCGAGTGCCTTAAGGCAGTGGTCAACCGAGTAATAGGTCAGAAGTGTTGACGACAACTACGACTAATGGAACTAATGGGTCTGTTCCTTTTTCATTTTAATGGGAAGATTCATTCCCTAAGGTTTGGTAAGCTTACTCTTGCGGCAGAATGTAGGTTTACGCACAATCTGCGAAATCGCTCATTGGCCGAAAAAAAGGGACACTTCGTTGATTGTGCTTTGCAAACCAGCCAGGGAAAATACCCCATTCCACGGGAATATATACAAATGTTATTCCGATAAGGACGGCATTTGATGAACAGATTTATCTATGACTGGAAATAATAACAGGCTAACTTTCACCACGGAAAAATATCTGATTCCCACGGGAAAACTCATTAAGCTGCGGGTGAAACCGTGAGATGGAAAGCTAGTATAAAATAACGTAGCCATTCACCCACCATCAATTCATAATTTAGTTCGCGCTATCATAAATACCGACTACGATGATATATCGAACTGATTGCATCGACTAACTTCGCGAAACTGAAACATATGACGATCAGATCCAATTTGCACATACATAACGCCCGAGGTGGATTTGTGAATTTAATGCATTGGTACCTACTTGTTACGGATGCAGGGGATGGGGAAAAACAATCCTCTATTCTCAGTAGTTTAATAGTACAACTGCCTCCGTGGTCTAGTGGTCTAAGCCATGGGCTTACGATCCGGAGGTCCTGGGTTCGATTCCCAGGGGGGGAACACAAAGTTGATATTTGTCAATTTATCACTTTGTGAGGTTTTCCCCAGTTTGGTTAGGACATTGCAGGCTGAATCACCTGATTTGTCCGAAAAGAAAAAAGATTCCGTGCTTCGGAGGGCACGTTAAGCCGTCGGTCCCGGTCGCTGTCTTTGATAGTGGTTGTTACTGAAACCATGTCAGAGGCCTATAGCTGTGCTAAGGCGGTTTGAAAACTCTGACACCAGGGTTTATCGGGTCGTTGTTCGGCTCGAAAATCCACTCGCTAAGAAGAAGAATAGTACAGTTCAATGATTGAACTACTGAGAACGTTTCGTGCCAGTAGTTCAATGGGTTTTGTTGAAAAAATGCCAAGTGGGTACTGAATCCGTGACTGGTTAGATATCATGTACACTGTTCTTTTTATTCTACGAAAGACAGTAGTTCGGTCGCCCTTTTTATTCCACAAAAAATAATTCGTTTTTATTTTCATGGAAACAAAACCCAGGGCAAAGAGAAGGACTGCCCAATTATGGTAAAAAATAATATAAATTCGTACTGTGGAGGTTAGTTTTATCTTTACCTTTAGTACGAACAATGGGATTCATTGTGTCTATTATGTGCTTTCTTTCTCCAGTCTTGGCGTAAAGTGTAGGAGAAAGCGATTTTTAGGGTCAGTTCACAGCGGAAGGCGATGCAGCGTAAAGCATGCATCTTCCTCATTGCGAGAATTAGGCCCGTATTTATAATCAGCTCTCAAGAGTGACAGCAAGTTTGAGTTCGTATCAGAAATGTCATTTCAGTACAAAACGACCTGTTAAATCCATTAATATTGCTCTCAATCTTGAGATTGCTTTATAAATACGAGCCTTAGACTCACA